>BSBK01003064.1:220000-235000 GCA_027943335.1 Chamaecyparis obtusa | reverse complement strand
TTAACAAGAGCAATGGCTTTAATGGAAACATAAACAACTCCACTGTTTACATTTCCACTACTAGATGCCCCTAGACGAAGACAAATCAAGGGAAATACCACAAAAACATACATAGAACATAGAAGGGATCTACCTGCTGTGGGGTCAGTATGATCATAAGATTATATATATATATATATATATATATATATATGATATTATTGCAAATGAATTGACATCATTCCCCAAAGAAAGTAGAACTACAATCACAAAGGAGGAAAGATCATGTAAGATATATGAAGAAGAATCTTTTCAGACCATGACATGGAGACCAAAAAGAATTAGTGCTACCACATCTCGAATCCAAGCAGATTACACAAGGAAATATTTACGAACAATAGCACAATTACAACATAACATAAAACAACATATAAAAGAATAGATATACATATAGAAGAATTGAACAAAGGGTTTGATTCCTTTATCACCTTACACCAATAGAGTAACAAGGGTCTTATAAAAGAATCTAACAACATTTAGCAAACACATCATGGGAGAAGCATAGTACAACATGCAAACACACAACAAAGCTACCGTAAAGGACAAGTTGATCAAGCGTGCCACCTACTCTCCCCATCTCATTCTGTATCATTTAGGGAAGGTGGGTAACTCACAAGAGGGACTATATCCAACACAGTAGGAATGATAGCCAGTTCCAAACAAGGATCCTCTTGATAATCATCATGTTCGATACTAGGTGTAAGGGTTAATTGTGATCAAAGCATATTAGGTAAATCAATGTCAATGTTAATAGTCTCATATTCATCATTAACATCATCGGTATCATCAAAGTATCTTCTTAATCCAAATTAATCAAAATAGGATCTAAGATATGAATATAATCATCATAATCATGCATCTTAACATCATTATTAGCAACAACTTCTTCTAACACATCATGCATGGGTTTATTTGAAGAAGGTAGAGATTTTTGAAGAGCAGAATTATGAGCTTTAGTTTGAGCATGACACTTCTTACGATGTTCATTAGCAGATTGATTACACTTTGCTTTACTTGAAATGTGTTGAGAACTAGGAGGAACAATTAGAGGATCCTTCATAGGTTCTATAGGAGGATTAACATGATTCTCAATAGATTGACAACTAACACTAGGAGCTTGATTAACTGAACTAGAAGCTATAGATAAAGGAGATATGGAAGGTGTAGGCAAAAGACCACGACTAAGATCCATAGGAGGTACACTTAATTCAAGAATCTTACGATGCTTATAGGCTTGATATGAACGGAAAAGATTACTAGGTCGAGGAGGACATGCATTAGGTAATGAAGGCCAAAAGAAATCAAGAGCAACACAATCTCTAGGCCTAGAAGGTTGATATAAACTATGATTAACCATATTCACTTCTTCATCATGAACAAATTTAAGACATTTATGGATAGGTGAAGCAACAATAGGCATGACATTTAACCACGACAAACCAAGCTTAACTTGAAACTGATCAGAAGTAGGAACAACAAAGGTAGCATTCACAATTTTTCCACAAAGTTCAACCAACAAGTTAATAGAACCAAATGATGGATAAAGAAAACCATTACAAGTTTGAATCCACACATTAGATGTATCATAAGAATTGCGTTGCAAGTTTTTCATAAAAATATTTTCTTCAGTAATAACATTGACTAAGGATGTAGGATCAACAAGACAACCACGATTAGGTTTCTAAGAAATCCAAGCATAAATATAAAGGGGACCATCAAGAGCTTTAATAGTCTCAGAATCATCAAAGGTAATCAAAAGTTTGTGAGGTCTTTTATTCTTAGGTTTTTGTCGAGGTTTAGGTTGACTTTTCAGTTTAGGCTTAGGTTTTGGTTGAGGTTGAGATTGAACTTGAGGTTGAAGCTAAGGTTGAGGTTGAGGTGGAGATACATTTTGACCAACATGCTCCACTTGATTAACAATGTGATTGAGATCATCCATCTTTGAGTCATACACAATCTCCATAGAAGATGGTTGAGCAATAGTATTAGTATCATGCGCGGGTAAAGGATTCATATAGATTTGAAGGTTTTGATTAGGAGGAGAGACAGATTTGTTCCCACTACCATCAAGATTATCAATAGACAAGGCATTAGAATCAATTAAGTCTTGAACCTTATGTTTTAAAGAATAACACTTCTCAGTATCATGACCATTTTGACGATGATATTGACAAAAAGCTTTAGGATCAAAAGATTTAGATGCAATCATAGCAAGTAAAATAGGTTGAATAGGAGGTAAAGTAATCATATTAGTAGTTAACAACCTATTCATAATAAAATGTAAAGATTTAGAAAGAGGAGTAAACGTACGATTTAATTGAAAAGAAGTGGATGCAGAAGTGGCATTGTGAGATGCAACAACAACTTGATCAGCAACTGCATTCGCTTGTTTGTTTATCTTGACATAGTTGTTAAATTTTTGAAATTTATTTGGATTAGGAGCAACATCACTTTTATCAACTGGAACAAGAGCCATTGGAGTGTTGCTCTCAAATTGACTCACTTGTAATTGATAATGATGAAGCACTCAAAATAGGGCAGATCTGGAAAATGCTAATTTCTAATGTCTGTGTACAATTTCGGGCAATTCTGCAACTTGCTCTAGATTGGAAATGTCGAGACAGAGAAAACCCAAAAAAATTTTGTCTTTCTGGAAGCAGGTAGTCTTTGACCCAGATAGGAGGTCAAGGACTACTTCAGAATTTTGAAGGTCATCTTTGACTTTGTTCGCGGATCTCGAAAGTTCATCAAAAAGGGTATCCAGATCCAAGCTCCGATCCGCAATCCTACACCTGTACCTACAAGAAAAAGGGGCTTTTGTTGTTTGGATGGGGGGTTTGCCTTGGTCAAACCCCAATTTAGAAATTAACCTTGAAATTGAATTGAAATAGTAATATGCATAAACAAAGTAAATGGAACTATTCACCTTGCTTATGTTGAAGTCCTTGTAGAGGATTTGAATCCTTGAATCCACAAGTATGGATGCTCCAATGAATGTAGAATAAAATGTAGGATGTCTCAAATCAATGGCATTAGATCTTCAACACCAATCTTGAATGGATCTTTGCATAGGAATAGGCTTGGATGAATGTGGATGAAGAAATCTTCAAGGGGGTTCCAAAGAAATTGAATCCTTCAATGGCTAACAATGGATCTCCTTGATGGATGCTAGAATGATTGAATGCTAGGCTTGAAGATGAATGAATGCTTGCTTGCTTTCCTTCTCCTTCTTGCTTGCTTGATTTCACTTGAGAGCTTGAGAGATTATGAGATGAGATGGATTGAAATGAGAGAGGAAGGCTTCCTTTTATAGTGATATAGGGCACAAACCTCTAGAGAAGGCTGAAATTGGAGAATTAAATCCCAATTAACCTTAACCCCTAGAAATGGACCCACATTAAATTTAATTTAAGGATTTACCATTCTGAAACCCAAAATGGCAGACTCGGAAGTGAGAAAAGAAATATTTCTAAAACTCGGCATCCCGTAATTCCCAGAAATCTAAAAATTGGACCTGGGGTTAGGGATGAGGTAGACACTACCCTAGGTCAGGGTCAAGGTTGTCCCTAACCTAGGTCAGAGTCTAGGCCGTCCTTGACCCTACCAGGCCATCTTTGACCCAGATAGTCAGAAACTCCAGATTCTTAGAGAAAACTATCCGAAAAAGGCTGGAAATAAGGAGGAGAGAAGCAAAATAGGGGGGAACAACCAGATACATGAAAAGACCTGATCAAGGCTCTTAACATGACCCCAGATCATTCACTCGGAGGGATAAACACTCTTAAAATGGAAGTGCTATTTCGCTATTTGCAAAAATTTTGTCAGAAAATAAACTAAAAACAAACTTCTAATGAGTATTAACTACTAACATGGAAGAAAACTAAGAAAATACTGTCCATTAATCAATACATGAAATTTAAATACTCCTTATCACATATGCTAAGGCAGATATCCATTGTTAGTGAAACCCTAATTTGAAAATAAATGAAGGAAAGTTGTTCATAGCCCTTCTAAGGAGTAATTTTTGGAAAGATTCTAGCTTCTCGGATCAAAGCCCTCTTATAATCAAATTTTTGCAAGATATGTAGTTTATATGGCCTAAGAAGTTTCATCCATTGCTTTGGGAGTCTTCAAAGATTCCTCATTTTTCCTCTTCTTCCTACTTGGGCCTGAATTGTCCAACCTTTCCATGATTATTTCTTCTTCATTTAAGTCACTAAAACCATCTCTGTCAATACTTCCCACATCATCTTCATGCTAGTAGGTATAAAATCTGTAACAAATTTGCCTAAGGAAAAGAATAAATGCTAAGATCTAGAAGCTCAAGAGATAGCACAAGAGAGACAAGATGATATGATTAAATTATCAAATAATAATCAATAATTAAATATAATGAATCGATCAAATTACATACAATGTAGGAATGCCTTAATATACATGCAATGTGATAAGACTACATGATAAGGATATGATAAGCTATCAACCACACTAGGTGGAATCACATGTCCACCAGAGGTGGATCATCCTCCATTGTACATCAAAGTATGTGCAACATGTGCAACAATGAGAGGATGATAATGTGATAATAACACTAAAGGTGGATCTCACACACAAAGAGGTATGTGATGACAATTTTCACCATCTAAAGTGGAAATTCTCCTAACCATGTGCTAAAATGAAATGCAAACTCCTAGGTGTCACAATGACAACTAAAATGCAAATGCATTATCCTAAGTAAACTTAAGTAAAGTGTAATTTTTTTATTTTGATCGGTAAAAGGCCAAGGCCCTGATAATTATATTGAACTTATAAAATTGTATAGATTTCTCCATTCAAATAGGCATTGGTAGGAAAAAATGGAGTCAAGAAAACCTCCAATCTTGCCCGGGGATCAAAGATCCATTGAACATGTACATCATATTTTATAGGGGCATACCCCTATTTACATAGCTAATAAGTGACTATACATTCTCTTAGTAATCTTTGATTATATATTTGTCCTTCCTTCTTCTAATTCTACTATTCCTTTTTTACATCCATACATTGCCAAATGGTGGCTGCTTGAGTTTTTTATTTTCGCTAAATCTGGCTTGATCTGATATAATTTTCTAGGTCTTCAAATATCCTATGTACCTATATTGAATCTTTCCTACTCATTTATTGTTAGAGCCTACGAATCATAACACTTATTATCATTACTAGACTGAGATGTAAATGGATAGCAGTCTAATCCACTTATTCTGCATAATATATCTAGATTTCCTTTTTCTTTACTTAGTTGATCCATTATCGTTGTTTGTATGTAACATTCGTGTGTTTATTTTTTTTATGAAGTACTCTAAGTTAAGAGTCATTCGTTTGCTATGTTACAACTGTGATTTTAAATATGTGTATGCATATTAAAGAATAACATATACATTTATATATATTACTCTATATACCTTTCATCTCTTTATAATACTTCTCATTCCTTCTTCGATTGCTTATGTTACTTCAGAACTGTTGTAATCACCAAAAAATGGACAAGATCATTTAAGTGAGAAATCAAGGCAAAAACCAATGCAAATCAATCATATCAATGCAATTAAATCAAAACAAGTTAAAATCAAAGAAAAATTGCAATCAAACTAATAATCTGAATTAATTAAAAATCAGAAACCATTAAATCAATTTAAATCAAATAAATCATGATTAACCAATCAATTATGCAAATTAATCTAATTAATTACATAGTTTAATTTAAATCAAATCAAAGCATTTAAGGGGTACACATGGCTAAACAAATTAAATAAATTCAATTAATTAATTCCTATTTTCTCTCAACCACCAAATGGGAGGAAATTGAATCGACCAATAGGAATTGAGGACCAAGCTCACATGGATCAAACCTAAATTGAATCTTAATCACTCACTCGGAGGATGCATCTTGTCCACTCATTTTGTCCTCTTGTCCCAAGCTTTGAGGACAAAATATTTAAATGGTCTCCAAAGGTGGAACCATGGACTTAACTCAAACTCAACCATGATTAAATCAACCACACCCCCTACCCTTGCCAAAATCTATAAAAGAAAGGCACAATTCAATCAATAATCATCCACAAATATGAGAATAGCATCAAACCTCTTGCAATTTAGAGCTAGACAGGCAAATTTAGAGTTAACTAGGCTTAATTTCAATTTAGAATTGAATGTTTAGTTTTCTTATCATTTAATTCTCATTTTAGGACTGTCACTAATGGAAGCTTGCTGAGAGCTTTGCATTATCATCCCTAAATAGAGATCCATAGAGTGCTCAATTGTCAATTCTTTGCTTAATTAGATTGCTATTTGTGGTAATTTAGTTGTTATTTGAGTTATTGAGGATACTAACCCTATGAAGGTACTTTTCTAGTCCACAAAATGGTGCCCACTGTGGGGCATTAGGCCTCATAAATTTATAAATTCGGAGAAGTAATTTTTTTTTGTAAATCTTGTTTTACTCTCTGTTTTGCAGATTTAACAATGCATTTGATAGTTTCTCCAGTGCGTTTGACAGTTTCTCCAGTGCTTTTGAGGTCTGAAACAACGCGTTTACAACAAAGTTCTACGCCTTTACGTGGAGTTTCAACGCTTTCAATTCCTTCTATTTTTGTCTTATTTCTTTTAGCTCTTTTACCTTGACTCTCTAGCGCGTTCAAATCATTCTCCAACGCTTTTAATACTTCCTTTTAACACCTTTGCTTAGTTTATTAGTGCTTTCAATTTATGTTCCTATGCTTTTAATAATTTTTTGCAAGGCATTTAATTTGTATAACAATGCTTTCAATCATTTTAGTAGTGCTTTTAATAGATTATGTTGCGCTTTCAATTAAATTGAGAATTGACATAATTTAACTTGCAGAAAATGATTTCTTTGTGTCTGTAGGATGACTGGTCATAAAAAATAAAAAAACCAAAGACTAGATTTAACAGTGAAGGGAAAGCTTTGACAAAACGGATTGAGGAGAATATTGCACACATCAAGCTAGTTTTGGAGAATTCTCAACAAGAAAATGAGGTATATGAACAATATTTGAAAGTTGTAGAAGCATATAAATCAAAGTTCATATCAGGCTTTTGCCTTTGGTGAAATGGTGGGGCTTCTTGCTTGTAGTGCCTACAACCAAGGTTCAAGTCTCCACAGGGTGACTCTCTACTGTGGTTCTTAATTGAGAGTTGTTGACTTTGATCCTTGGTGAAATAGTGGGGCTTCTTGCCTATAGTGCTTACAACCAAGGGTTAAAGAACATTATTGGCTTCTACCTATTACCCAAAATTTTTGTAATTAAAATTGTATTATTATTAATGCAAGTAATGCTACCAAAAATCAATGATCTGCTTTATGCGAAATGCAAACATCACACCCTAAAAGGAAGTCCACTTTCCTTCGACGACAGATAAACTTAGGTTTCATGCATTCAAACCCTGAGAAGGATGTATCAAGATGCAATAAGGCAAATTTTAGGGCCGAAAAGCCCAAATCGGCGACAGAAGCTCTAAAAAAGAAAGAGGTTTTCACTAGTTATTGTTTTAATTGTTGGCTCTACGGCCATAAGAAAAAAGAATGCAGAAAACCTGTATAGGATCACCCTACTTACGAGCATTTGAATGAATTCACAATGAAACAAAAAAGGTTAGCAAATCAAAATATTGATTAGGAGTTATATGATTTATTCTCTCGAATCCCTATTGAGGAACTTGCTGTGAAAAAGCTTTCCATTGAAAACCCTAATGATAAAAAGGGATCACAGAGTGAAAATCTGAAGGACAAAACTAGGGTTGAAAAACCCATTTCTGTATTAAGGGCAAACAATAAAAGCCCTATTAAGGATTTGGCTTCGGAAAAGATTTCCAAGGAAAACCCTAAAGAGTCATCCCTATCTGATAAGCTCAAAAAGGGACCGCAGAGCAAAAATGTGTAGGACAATACTAGGGTTGAAAAACCTGTATCTATCTTAAGGGCAAACAATAAAAGCCCTAAGCTGTTTAAGGATGCTAAACCGAAGATATTCTTAGTCCAAACCTTGGACAGACAGATAAATATTTTCACTAAAACAAAGTACGTGAAAGTGGGCATAAGCAGCGGGGTTGCTAAGGTGGAAAGACCTAAATGCAACTCAGAATGCAATACCAAGGAACCCATATTTGCTAAGGGGGAAGGCAGGTTCTTACCTACCCAAGCACCTTTCACAAGCATGAAGAAGAATGAATTCACCTGGAAAATGGTAAAAAACAAGAAGAAGGTGAACAGGTACCCATTATCTCATAATTCTTTCAATTTAACTCTCAATAACTCCTTTGATCTGCTTAAAGAGGAAGTAAATGGTAAATATTCACCCCCCCATAAAAGGAATGGGACCTTTGGGGATAAGGGCTATAGGGCACGGTAAAGGAAAAAGGATTCAATCCATCCAGATACCACAAAGCCCTACCCTTATCTCTCAAAGATCCCATCCTTCTATGGAGGGAACTCTAATCAAAATAGCACAAAATATGGCTATAATGTTCCATTGGTTAATAATCCAATTTATAGTCCTCCTCACCGTAGAAGGAAGGAGAGGCAATCAGGATCTGTGATTAGTATTAATAAAAGCAACCATGATTTTTGTAATGATTCATCTCATGAAACCTTTAAGCATGCAACTTATACACCACCACATAAGCATATTATTCAGCATAATCCAAGTAAGAATAATCATAGTGGCCATTATGTTTCTATCATCCTAGATAACAATGTTATTATGCAGCAACACAAATTCTTGACAAAAAGAGGTCTGATCTATATCTGGAATGGTATGGGAGTACCTGTCAAAAAATATAATGAAGGAACTATCATCTCTGTTACCGAGGGAGGTGAGTATATCACACCTTATGGATCAGTTTATTTTTATAAATTGCACTAATAAGAAAATGAAGGATAGCATTCTGAATAGAAAGGATATCAAAGTTAGGAACATTCCATTTTCTTTTTTTGAATGGATGCCTTTGTTCAATCCAATGCTTTTAAATGATTTTAGAATAGAAAAGGCTATTTCATTAAACAACCTGCCTATAGAAATGTCCAATAAGGAAATCATAAGAACTATAGGGAATAAAATTGGGAAATATATTAGGACTATAGAGTCAACCTTTAATCAAATCGATAAAATTATCATAGTTGAGATGGAATTTCATCAAAAAAACATCTTACCCATCCAATTAAACTTTAAGTCAAATTCAGTCATAATCAATCCTAAAATATTAGAAAACTTTATTGAAGTAGGTGTGTTTTCCCAGAAGCCTCACAAAAACATAAACCTTAGAAGTCAACCCAATAAAGAAGTGGAAATAAAGTTATGTAAGGACAAAGGGGGTTTTATAATTAGCCCTATAAAAAATCAAGGAATGGACAAGATCCATCCCATAACAGACACATGTGTCAATACCTTATTTTCAAACCAATTTCAGATTAACAAGGTAATAGGAGTAGGAAATGCCCACGATCCCCAAAACACTACAATAAGAGTCTCAAAGGATGAGGCCCATCCTACATATGTTGAAAAAGAAGAAACACTAATAAAAGAAAAAATTAATAAGCAAAAGGATAAAGTAATTATTCGAACAACAAATGAAGAATCAACTCCAATAGTAAATAACACAAATAATCAGAATCTCAATAAAAATTAGGCTAAGGAAATTGAACTAGAAAATACCAAGCATAACAGTAATAATGCAAATCTACTAATGGAAGGTAATGAGACCGAGACACAAATACAATAAACACAAAAACCTGATTGTGACAAAATAGAAGAAATAGTAGATCAGGCAAACAAAAATGAAGAGGAAGTCAATCAAATTATTAGCTACTTAGGAGAATCATTAAATGATGATCTGATGGACATGTTCTTAGAAGATATATGTGATTTTGAGGAATTAAAAATTCAAAAAGAATTCTTAATTAAGAAAATCCAAGAATGTATTCTGGAAGAAAAAAAGGATAAGAACCTTACACAGACTCAGCCTTCTTACCCTCCACCTTCTAGGAAGGTAGGCTCAGACATAGCCCCTCCAGGAACACCAGGAAAAGATTCAGATCAGTTAGAAATTAGTAAAGAGACAAAAGATCAAGAAATACAAAAAGTAAAGACAAATAATGAACCTTCTAATGAAAAAGGGGTGACACAAATTGTCGCAATCCCTGAATGTGGATTTAGCAGGGCAGGAAGAAGATATAATAGAATTTTTTGGTAAAGAGCTTATAGATAGAAATGAACCCTATGCAATTATAGAAGATAAATTAAATAGTCATGATAATCAGGATAATTCAATAACTGGAACTGTGGGAGATTCAACATTGGCTAAAGATGCAATTGAGGGCCTTTTTGGAATAACTAATGAAAATAGAGAATTGGGTATAGCCTTAACCAGAGGCAGCCTAAGTACTCCTAACATTAATAAATTAAAAAAGAAAAGAGGCAGGAAATCAACAATAGAACTAAGAGCGCTAGATGACAATGCTGAAAACCAAAAAAAGATAGCTGATGTACTGAACACTGGGAAGGGGAAGTGCCTTCCCAAAGAACAATGAAAGTCATTACTTGGAACGTTAGGGGCTTAAACACCCCTAACAAATAGAGACTGATAAAAAGATACCTTAAAACCTTTGAATCCAAAATTATTCTTCTACAGGAAACTAAACTTAATCCATTAGAACATGCTAAAGTTAGTAAGAAACTAGGTATATGGAAATCAGAATTCATACCCTCTATTGGTTCCTCAGGTGGGCTAGCGACACTTTGGGACCCTCAAAAAATTTTAGCTACACTTATTTATAAGAATAGTAATTGGATGTCCTTTGACATCCAAAGTTATAAATCTAATCTAAATTTCTCCCTAGTCAATGTTTACGGTCCTATTCCAAATGAAGATAAAAGGAGAGTGTGGCAAGAGTTACACCTCTTTCTGAGTAATAATCCAGGAACCCCTATCTTTATTGGAGGAGACTTTAATGCTATCCTAAGTCTGGATGAAAAGTCAGGAGGCTTAAAATGTGAATCCCAAGCCTTAAAGGATTTTGGCAAATGGGCTACAGATAACCATTTAATTAGTATTAATACAAATAATGGGGTGTATACATGGAATAATAGAAGAGCGGGTTTCAGTCACATTGCAGAAAAATTGGACAGTTTTTTTATTAGAACCAATTCGGACAATTTTAATCAGTAATATGCAACAGAAATCCTTCCTGAGGTAGGATCGGATCATTTCCGATACGACTATCTATTATATAGGACTCAAAACCATCCAGAAATCCATTTAAATTTGAATTCATGTGGTTTCAAAACCCAGATTTCATTAATCTCCTAGAGGAGTGGTGGAACCAAATTTCAGTTAAAGGATCCAAAATGTTTTGTTTAATAGCAAAACTAAAAATTATCAAGAACAAAGCATTAGATTGGAATAAAAGTAAGTTTAATAATATCTTTGAAGAAAAAGATAAGCTAGAAAAAGAGATAGCAAACCTTAATAATATAGTAATTACTCATGGAATGAATGAACAGAGTTACCACAAAGAAAAATAATTAATGAACAAGTACAACGATATCCTCCTTAAAGAGGAGATTTTTTGGAAACAGAAATCAAGGGAAACATGGTTAAAAGTAGGGGAAAGCAACACTAAATTTTTCCATAACACCACAAATTTCAAAAGAAGTGTCAACAGAATTTCTAAACTCAAGATAGATAACGATCAATTCACTGACAACCCTGAGCAAATCTTGAAAACAATCACGCAATTTTATGAAACCCTCCTTAACAATATAGAAGCCATCGACATGGAAGCTCAAAACACAATGCTTAAAGCTTTACCAAAGGTGCTTATGAAAGCCGATAATAAAATGCTTAATAATAAATTATCCTTAGAAGAAGTGAAATCAACAGTATTCCAACTCCACCCAGATAAAGCCCCGGGCCCAGATGGGTTCCAAGTAGGTTTCTTTCAGAAATGTTGGCACTTCATTGGGGTGGAGGTATGGTAAGCAGTAGAAGCTACCAGAAACTCGGGATCCCTGTTAAATGAAATAAACAATACATTCTTTACCTTAATACCTAAGAAAAATGAAAGCCTGGAATCAATGAACTTTAGACCTATATCCCTATGCAATACTATTTACAAGATTCTATCCAAATGTCTAGCGAATAGACTGAAAACTCTTCTTCCCAATATAATATCAGAAGAACAAATAGGTTTTGTAGCAAACAGATTGATTTTGGATGGTATTATCATAGCACAGGAGGTAATCCATATAGCCCAAATAACTAAGATTCCAAGTATGCTCATTAAAGTAGACATACAAAAAGCTTACGATAAAGTAGACTAGAGATTTCTCTGTAAATGTATGGAAGCTTTTGGATTTTCAAAACAATGGATAAATCTAATATTTAACTGCATTTCTACCCCTAAAATTTTAGTTCTTATAAACGGGTCTTCGGAAGGTTTTTTTTGTATTTCCAGAGGAATTAGACAGGGAGATCCGATATCACCCTTTCTTTATGTAATTATGGCAGAGGCGCTAGGAAGAACTATAACCAAGAATCATACGGAAGGTAGAATTGTTGGGTTAAAGGCAGCAGAACAAGTACCAAACATAACACACCAACAATTCACGGATGACACAATCCTACCAGGTTATGCAAGCAAAAAAGAAGCCATAACTTTTAAAAATATTTTAAACCTATACATGAGAGCATCTGGATAGCATGTCAACCCTAACAAATCAGAGATTTTCTTTATTAACACTTCCCTGAAAAGAGAACTAGAGATATGTGATACGATGGGTTACAAAAGAGGTAATTTCCCATGTAAATACCTAGGCATTGACCTGGAAAAGGAATCTCATCCTCCAAGTTATGGCAGCAAGTGATCACCAAAGTACAAAATAAAAAAAGCTCTTGGAAAGGTAGATGGTTGACGAAAGTCAGGAGAACTACTATGATTAAATCGGTTCTTTTAGCTATACCCACATACCAATTGTCGATCCTCCCGCTCCCTACTAATGTAAAAAATAGCATAGATAAAATGTTCAGAGATTTCTATTGGCAAGGTCCTTCAGAAGAGAAAAAACTTGCCCTCATAAAATGGGATAATTTATGTAGACCTATTTCAAAAGGAGGACTGGGTATCAAAAATCTCCATTGGCAAAATCAGGCTCTTGGAGCTAAACTTTTATGGAGAATGTATAAGGAATCAAGTAGTAAATGGGCAACAATACTATTAAATAAATATATCCCTGAAAGTGATCCCATCAATATATTTAGATCCTCATCTCACGTTAAGGGATCACGTATCTGGAATTTTATAAAAGAGTGTAGAGATATAATCAGTAAATATTTAACATGGGATTTAGGTGTGGGAGATCAAGCTCTTTTTTGGGATGACTCTTGGGCTGGCCTCCCCCCCCTAAGCAAACTAGGCTTTTCTTCAAAATTTATGGAAGAATGTAAAAGAGTGAAAGGAATATACCTTAAGGATTACCTGAGTAAGGAAGAGGCATTCAAATGGAGCAAGTTAGAGGATATTAATCCTACTTGGCATGAGAAACAAAACCTTATGGCAATGCTGAAATCGAGAGAAGTCTCTCCTAAATCAAGAATAGACCTTTTAATTTGGGCGGGATCCAATAGTGGTAACTACATGGTAAAGGAGGCCTATAACACGATAATCAAAGAACAAAAAATGGATAATAGACATTCTGTTGAGTCTTTGTTGGAACAAATCATGCCTATCGAAAGCAGGCATGTTTTTATGGGTAGCATTGCAAGATAGAATTCTTACTGCGAATAGAATCACCAAATTAGGTTTCGAAGGGCCTTCCAGATGCCCCCTATGTGAGAACCAATCAGAGGATGTAAACCATATTCTCCAGAATTGCCCTTTTGCACAAAAATGTTGGAATTGGTTACATCAAAGTTTAGGATGGTAGTCAGCATCACAACAAGATCTATTAAGTAACCTTAAAGCTTGGCCATCTCTATACAAAGATAATTTATATAAGGATATCTGGATTATCACTCCATCGATAGTTGTCTGGGAAATTTGGAAGGAAAGAAATAGAAGGATCTTCATGGATCAGAAGCTCCATTGGTCCTTAATCACAAACAAAATAGAAGCGTCAATAGTAGAAATTATTAATAGCAAACTGAGAGATAAGCTTAGTTATGAGGACTCTTTCAAAAATTGGGACAATAAAATTAGATTCAAATGGCCTAAACTAGACATACTGCCCCTATATGGGAAAGGAGGCCCTAGAGTAAAGGTGGATAGAGCAAGTTGTAAATGGATACCTTCGAAAGTCAGGTGGTATAAATTGAATTTTGATGGAGCCTCCAGAGGTAACCCCGGGGAAGCAGGTATTGGGGGTATTATTCGAAACTGGGAATCGACAGTGATAGCTAAATTTTCCAGGCCTATTAACCCTAACACTAACAACATGGTAGAATGTGTAGCGGCATTAGAAGGTCTAAAGTTATGCAAGAGTCTTAACATAAATAAGGTTATTATAGAAGGAGATTCACAAGTAATTGTTAATGCCATTTGGACCAAAAAAACCCCGAATTGGCTTCTGAATTCAAAGATAGAAGAGATTAACCAAATAACAGATAGTATTTATAAATACAAGATCAGACACACCTATAGAGAAGGTAACAAAGAGGTAGATATGCTAGCTAATTTAGGAGCTGATGGGATAGGAACAATGATCCAAAATGATAAAGGTATAGTCTAAGCAAAAGTAATTAATAAGAGCTATAAAAAGTCATCAAAAAACACTACAAAAGCATATCAAACTTTGAATAGGGATCCTAGTCTTGACAGACTCCTCAATTTCACCCCTTTGGTGTGTTCTTAAAATAACCAAAAAATCTATATTCTAAACATTAAACGGAAACAAAGACTATAGTCAAACC
>BSBK01003064.1:0-215000 GCA_027943335.1 Chamaecyparis obtusa | reverse complement strand
TCAAATCTAGTAGTTAAAGAAACCTATTATTGTTTGAGGGATTTGATACTAGGCCTATGCTCTTCACTTTTTAAGTGAATCAAAATGCCAAAAATATCAAACTCCCTGATTAAAAGAAAGGCTAAGTAAATCAAGCAGTAAATTTGAACAACCCCTTGTTTGT
The DNA here is from genome assembly GCA_027943335.1 of Chamaecyparis obtusa. Taxonomy (NCBI): domain Eukaryota; kingdom Viridiplantae; phylum Streptophyta; class Pinopsida; order Cupressales; family Cupressaceae; genus Chamaecyparis; species Chamaecyparis obtusa. The sequence continues at coordinate 214,837 of BSBK01003064.1, read as the reverse complement.
GGAAAAGAGTAGAAATACTCAATTCCCATTAGTTAGTGGGTTTGGTAATTGAACCTTGTTAAAAGTGTTTGGGAATTGAGAAATAGATAGGGATATGCTCTTCACATTTGGTGAATCAAACTCCAAAACCTATCTCTTTATTCCACTTTGTTGCTTTCAAAATGAACATGCTAGATCTATAGTGGGATCACCTCCCAAGATTTGCCTTAATAAAGCCGGTGAGAGGGACAACCCAAAGTGGGATACAATTGCCTTTGCCGCAATAATCCAACCCACTATAAAACAAAATGCATGCATCCTTAATGGGGTGTGTGACAAAAGGGTGTTAAATTTTTAAACTTCCTCGAGTAGTCCTTCGGGATTGCACAACTCCGACATATCAGTGGTGGGAAGCCTCCTAATATATTTGGAGGATGAAAGTTTAATATCAATTTTGAATGGAATCTTGATTAAATACCTTGTTAACTTAGCAAAGCCTACCTTATAGAGCCATGTTTATGAACCAAATGGTGAGCTAGGTAGATTGCTTGAAGTATCTTTTTGTGCAAAAACCCGTGATAACGTCCTTACAAATTCAAACACTTTGTGTGTAGAGGGTTAGAAAGAACAAGTGTACTTGTGGTTTTTTTTTGAAAAATACATACAAAAAGTAAGAGATATCCATTTGAAAATTCATCTTATATTTTTAAATCTCTTCGTAAAAATAAACAATTACCAAATTGGGGAAAATGATTCAAAATCAAACCTTGTTGGATGCCAGTTTCCTACATGCTCTCATAAGCTTAAAATATCTTTACAAGAAGATGACACTTGCATTGCAAAAGAGGTCCCCGAATTTGAATATCAAATATCTTTCAACAATCACAACTAAGGGGATAGTCTCCCAAATCTATTTGAGAAGAGAATTGAATCAATGGATAGAAACTCCACATTTCACGATTACCATCATGGAGGAAATAATGACAATATCAATAATGCCAACCAAGGGCCTAAGGAAACACTTGAAGAAAGAGCTAATCGAGCGGCTCAAGACAATGAATTTCTTGAAGTCATAGATAAACTAATAGATAGAGATAGGGAGAAGTTTTTCCTAAACCTAGCCCAAGCAAGGGTAAATCTTCCACATGATTATGACGTGGACCAACTTAAGAAAAACAAAGAATATGAAAATATGATGAGTGCTATGGCTCAACAATTGAAAAAGTTCCAAGCACAGATTGATCTAATGAAAAAGGCCGATAAACCTAAGCCATTCTCTATCGAGGCCTTGTGCCCATTCCCTTTTGACAAAAGCTTGGTTATGGTACCTTTTCCAATCAATGTAGTCTTTCCTAAGTATGAAAAATACACGGGTAAATCAGACCCACAAGACCACCTTAGAGAGTTTTGTGCTCTAAGCATCGAATTTATGCATGATACCACATACCTAATGAGACTTTTTCCAAGAAGTTTAGAAGGTCAAGCCATGGAATGGTTCTCCAAACTTCCACAAGGGATAAAGACTTTTGAGGAGTTAGCCTCCAAATTTGTAACCCATTATTCTTACAACATCGAACATGAGATTACCATGCTCAACCTATGTGATATGAAACAAAGAGATGGTGAATCTTTCCTAGGGTTCCTTCAAAGGTGGAGGATAGTTTTTGCGAGATATCCATGAAGTATCCCTGAAAAGGAGAAAATAGAAATATTTATGAACAACTTAAATATGAAGATGAACTATAGGCTCCAACTTCAATGTCCCCCTACTTTTGAGAAGCTTATTGAGAATGGGATCAAAATTGAAGATGTGTTGGTTAAGAGGGGAGAGATAAAATTGTTCAAAGACAATAAACCCTATACCAACACTAATAATAATAATTATATATCTAATTATAACAATAATAAAGGAGCCAACAATCACAATGATAAACCTAAACTATGGTTGAAAAACAATAATAAAAATCTTGTGAATGATGGAGTTGTGGAAGCACACAAATTAAAGGCTACTCCCTTTAATTTATCAAGTGGAGCAAATTTGACATATAAGGTGAATCAAACAAACAAAGCTCCCTTCAATAATACCAATTCTAACAACAACAACAACAATGCCAATAATAATCCCTTTAATAATTCTAATGTCAACAAGGCTAAGACTTTCTTTTCCACATATCAAAAGAGGAAATTCACCTTTTTAGGTGAACCATTAGAAAATGCAATAAGGAATTTGGTGGCTAACAAAATCATTACCTTACCTGAGTTAAGACCATATGAACCCCAAGTTAAGCCAAATTGGTGGAATGATTCTCACCATTGTGAATGCCATCGCAATAAGGGCCATAAAACCAATGAGTGCATGAAATTGAAGCATCTTGTGCAAGACCTAATTGATGATGGAATGATAAAAGTGGAAGGACCTCAAAACAATGAGGATCATAGAGCCTTCAAAAACCCTTTCCTAAATCATGAAAAGGGTGAGTCATCAAACACCAATCAAAATAACAAAAGAGGTAATGAGAAGGTCAATTTTTCTCATACTTATGATAACACCATTAATGCTTTAAGTGGTGATGAAAACACCATAAATGTTATTGTGGTAAAAGAGAAGCCAAGGGAAGCAACATCTAATGTTGTAACTAGGGGGCAAGCATAAAAAATTACTCTAACTGGAAATGCCCCAAGAATTGTTCTACCAAATCAAACCTCATCCTCATCTTCAAAGCAATATAATTTGGTAGACCAATTGCAATGAACCCTTGTCCAGATCTCTATTATAAAATTGCTCAAGCTCTCACCAACTCACAAGGAGTTCTAGAGAAAGCCTTGGTAGAAACTAATGTACCTCTAAATTTAGATGCGGATAAATTTCAAAACATGGTAGGACATCTTGTTGCACCCCATTGTCTATCCTTTTCAGAACAAGATGACATGTCCTTAAACCACCCGCAAAATCTACCCTTGCATATAGAGGTCCTAATTCACAAGCATAGAGTGAAAAGAGTCCTCATTGGTGGAGGAGCCGGCTTGAATATTTGTACCCTAAACTTGGCAAAGGCCTTAGGATTTTATGAGGAGGCTATAAATCCAAAGAAAAAGATAACCATAAAAGCCTATGATGATGAAGAGAGAGCTTCCAAAGGAGTCATTATACTTCCTATTAGAGGTGGCCCAAAGTAGAAAGAGACCATTTGCCAAGTCCTAGACCTAAATTTGACTTACAATATTCTATTAGGGAGGCCATGGATCCATGAAATGTAGGCTGTACCCTCAATCTACCATTAATGTCTCAAGTTCCCCTATCTAGGACAAGAAGTCATGGTAAGCGGGGACTCAAACCCCTTTCAATATTGTAATAACATGAAGCCTATCAATGATTCCTTAGTCCCACATAATGCAGAAGGGTCAATTTCTCAAATAATAGAGCAAGGGAAAAGTTCAAAAGATCTTCCATCTTTGAAGGGAAAAGAAAAAGAATTTTTTTTTTTTTTTGTTGAAGATAACCAAAGTCCTACTAACCTAACTACATTGACAAAAGGAAAAGAAAAGGCTAGTGAGGAAAGTGCTCCTGAGAAATAGAAACAAGACCAAGCTAAATCTATTCAAATCTACACCAAAGATGCTCATTACCAAAAAATGGATCATATGATGTTTTTTTTTGAAAAGCAATGTCAAATCAAACAAAAGGGTGTAGGTGAATACTCCTTATCCATGATGGATCTACCCTTATCTCCAAAATCATATGGAAGGCCATCCAATCTACCTCATAAATATAATGATCACTTTGTGAGGGAAAATACATCTTCATTCATGGAGGAAGAAGACAATGAAATCCTAAATTGGCTATATAAGGATGAGGAATCAAGTGCACATGAAAAGCACATCCAAAATATAAGCATTCCCACACATCAATATGGGAAAGGATTTCAAATAATTTAGAAAATGGGATACAAAGGACAAGGACCTTTGGGAAAAAGAAACAAAGGACTCATTGAACCCATTGAAATGACATGGAGAGATAGCAAAGAAAAGACTGGATTAGGATACCTAGAACAAGGGTGCACTCAAAAGAACTATCCTAAGGTCTATGATAAAATATTGCAATTAGGGTCACAAAGTGATGAGGATTCCAACAATTGGGAATGGGACTCATTGTCAAGTGAGTCATGTAAAGATAAAGGTATTGATGTCATTCATACTTACACTCCTAGCAAAGGAAAAGAACCAATTTCAGAATCAAATCAGAATCAAGCCTCAAGTTCGAGTCAAGTGGTCCTAGATAATGTACCAATTCAAGAAATTGAAATAAATCAATGGGTAGGAGAACCCTATGTACCATCGTGGAGACCTACTATGGAAGAATCTAACATTAGGTTTAATCCACGAGATTTTTACCCAACAGAAACCTTAGAGGATTCTAGTGAGGAGGATTTTGATCCTAGTTCTCTAGAACATCTTGAAGAAGCACATATTATAGATTTAAGTGATACAATGTTTGAACCTTCAAATGAAGTCATGTCCCTAAACCCCATTGGACTAAACCAAAGCATTGACCCTTTGACTCTTATCTATCCCAAATTAATCGAATGGGATTCCATTGAACCTACCATCCTCCCTATATTTTTGAATGATAACTTGGTGTCCCAATACCTAAATGTGGTCAAGCCTTCTTCTACCACAGAATATTAGGAAGAAGTGGCAAATGAAAGTATCCAAACTCTCAATTCAATAAAAATGAAAAAATAAAAAAATAAAAAAAAAATGGAAAGAATCTAATGTTGAAAACCACATTGTGGCAACATTAGATCAAAAAGAGAAAGAAATAAAGAATGATTCCAAAGGTGTAAACCAAATAGAGGCACTTAAGGAAGGGAGTTTGTATACTTTACCTGAGAACTATGAAGAAAGATCTCCTATCTTGATTGAACCAACAGAGAAAGTGAATATTGGGTCAAAATCAAAACCAAGGATCATACACTTAGCAACATCTCTATCTAGTGAAGAAATAAAGGAATTCATCTAATTTTTCAAAGAAAAACAAATCAATTTTGCATGGTCATATGATGATATGATAGGATTAGATCCAAATTTAATCATGCATCATTTGAATATAAAAGAAGGAGTAAGGCCAGTAAAATAGAAACTAAGAAAGATGCATCCACATATAGCTTTACTTGTAAAAGTGGAGTTAGAAAATTTGCTAAAAGTTGGGTTTATAAGAGCCATTGATTATGCCCAGTGGATTTCAAACATTGTGCCAATGTCAAAAGTAGACAAATCTATCAGAATTTGATGGAATTTAGGGATCTCAATCTTGCATGTCCTAAAAATGACTTTCTGTTACCAAGCATATATGCTATTGTAGATCTGACAGCAGGACATTCAATGTTCTCACTTATGGATGGGTTTAGTGGTTATAATCAAATAAAGATAGCACCTTAAGATCAAGACATGATAACATTCACATGCGCATGGGGGACTTTCTGTTGGAATGTTATGCCCTTTGGTCCAAAGAATCCATAGCGACCTATCAAAGAGCCATGACAACCATATTCCATGACATGATGCACAAGTTCATGGAGGACTATGTAGATGACATACTTGCTAAATCCAAATCAAGGTAAGAACATCTACCCATATTAGAGAAAAAATTTGTAAGATTGGAGCAATTTAAAGTAAGTTTAAATCCAAAGAAGTGTGCATTTGGTGTTCAATCAGGAAAGCTACTAGGGTATATTGTTTCAGCAAAAGGAATAAAGGTAGACCCCACCAAAGTCAAAGCCATCATGGAAATGGAGGCACCTAGAAACATAAGTTAGATGAGATCTCCTCAAGGTAGGCTCCAATCCATTCGAAGGTTCATCTCTCAATCAGCATAAAAATGCCATAATTTCACTCAACTCCTTCATAAGGACATGATTTTCAAATGGGATGAGAAATGTGAAGAAGCTTTCAACTTTTTGAAGAAATACCTAATGAATCCTCTAACTTTGATGCCACCTATAAGAGGCAAGCCCTTAATTCTATATATTTCAGCGACCAAACATTCATTAGGGGCACTCCTAGCTCAAGAAGATGAATCAGGAAAAGAAAAGGCCATATACTACATAAGTAGAACCTTGGTGAAATATGAGTTGAACTAAACCTTCATTGAAAGAGCATATTTGGCCGTGGTTTTTCCTTCCCAAAAATTATGCAACTATATGCTATCCCACAAGATTTGACTCATTGTAAAGATTGATCCCTTGAAATATCTTCTCAGGAAAACAACATTGAATGGGAGACTAGCCAAATGGGTCATGGTGCTAAGTGAATTCGACATAGAATATGTGGATCGTAAATCTATCAAGGGCCAGGTTATAGCTGACCAATTAGTGGAATCACCATGACAAGATGAATATCCAATTCAAGTGGAATTCCTAGATTGTGAAATTGTGAATGTTGAAGCAAAAACATGGCAATTATATTTTGATGTTTCCTATACACAACATGGATCAGGAGTAGGCATAGTTTTGATTAATCCTCAAGGATCTTATTTTCTGAAGTCATACAAATTTCTATTCCCATACACCAATAATATAGATGAATATGAAGCATTGGTCATTGGGATCAAATTGGAATTAGAATGGGAAGTGATAGAGCTACAAGTCTATGGAGATTCACAACTAGTTATCAATTAGATTAATGATGAATATCAAACTAAAGATGACAAGTTGATACCTTACAAAAATATGATTGAGAATCTCAAGAAATATTTAACTCTCATCACATTTGAGAAAGTCCTAAGAGAGAAGAATAAAGCAGCAGATGCAATGGCTACTCTGGCATCACTTCTCCAAATGCCAGAACAAAGTGCCAGATATGAATTCCTGGTAGAAGAAGTTGAGCAACCCGCATTTGACCCTACCCATCCTCATACCATTTGTTTGCTAACCGGACATGAATCACCTTGGTATGGGGACATTTATACCTACTTAAAAGACCAAATCCTACCTATGGACCAAACCAAGAATCAAAAGAAAAGCTTTATACTCCAAGCCTCTCATTATACCTTAATATCTGACACATTGTATCGTAAAAGTCTAGATGGAATACTTCTAAGATGTCTAGAGGAAGAGGAATCAAACATAGCCTTACAAGAAATCCACGAGGGGATTTGTGGGTCACACTCGAATGATTTAACGCTAGCTAAGAAACTTCTTAGGATAGGATATTTTTGGCCTACCATGGAGAAAGATGCTTGTCACTTTGCTAAAACTTGTCGAAAGTGTCAATATCATGGGAAATTGATCCATGTACCAGCACAAGAGCTTCATCCTATGACAACACCTTGGCCATTTTATCAATGGGGTTTAGACTTAATAGGGATGATTATCCACCATCTTCAAATGGTCATAAATTTATCATCACCGCAACATAGTACTTTACCAAATGGGTGGAAGCTGTACCCTTGTCAACTACTGTAGGAAAACAAATATCCTTGTTTATTCTAAATCACATAATATGTAGATATGGTGTACCTCATGCCATCATAACTGACAATGCAAAACATTTCAAAAATAAGGATTTAAAGGAGCTATGCACCAAATTCCACATATACATCACTCATCTTCAATAAATTACCCCCAAGGTAATGGACAAGTAGAAGCAACAAATAAGAACATCTTAAAGATATTGAATAGAATAGTGGATAATTCAAGTAGAGATTGGCATGTAAAAATAAACCCAACCTTATGGGTTTATAGGACAAGTATCAGAATGTCAACAGGAGCTACACCATTTTCCTTAGTCTTTGGAGCAGAAGCAATTTTACCTTTGGAGGTAGAAATTCCATCTTCAAGGGTATCCCTACATGGTTTGATAAGTGAGGAAGATTATAGGGTTGCTAGATTACATGAACTAGAATTGCTTGATGAAAAATAACAATAAGCCTTTGATCACTTGAAAGTGTATCCGAACTGAATGTCAAGGACCTATAACAAGCATATCAAGTCAAGGACATTCCAAATAGGTGACTTAGTTTTGCGAGAAAATCCAAAAAATCAAGAAGACAGAGAAAAGAAAGGAAAATGGGAAGCAAACTGGTTAGGACCTTTTATGATCACTTTGTCTTTTGGGACATGCACCTATAAATTAGCTGATTGTGATGGAGAAGAATTACAAGAACCTATCAATAACATTCATCTAAAAAGGTTCTACACATGAAGCAGATGAAAGGGTATAGAGAAAAAGAGTATAAGAAAATTAGATGGAAAGCATCCTATTTATTGTATATAGTCAAAAGAGATCCTGAAAATACCAAAAACATTGAAAAGTAGAAAAGAGAAAACAAATAAAAAATGCAGAAAAGATAAAAAATAGTGAAAAATTGAGCATGAAGAAAGCCAAAAACATTCAGAATTGATCCTCAAAAAGATGTTGTCTTGGTGAAAACCTAGCAATTAGGTGCCTTGATGATATGAAAAAGAAAAAAAAATTGAAAAAAGAGAAAATACAAAAATAATCAGAAAAGAGAAAAAGTGCCTTGGTGAAAACCTAGAAAAAAGGCACCTTGGTAGCAAAAAAAAAGGAAAAAAGCTTTAAATATAGAAAAAGAAAGCAAAATCCATTCAATCGGTGAAAACCTAGTAAATAGGCACCATTGAAAGACCAAGTCAGTTGCATACCTAGCAATCTTCCTTGTAAATATTGCATTCACCAGCATTTGTATATATTGCATAATGAAACCCCACAGTTGCATTTGCAAGTACCTAAAGATTTTGGTCACCTAATCTACAAATTATCCCAAGTCCCACAAATGTAATCATATCAAACTGGGGGAAATCTACTCTAAAGGAGGAAGGATTCATCAAAAGAAAACTTCAAATAGACATTGAATCAATTCATCAAAGTACAAGTGAAAGACTCAATCAAATCCTCATTCTAATCCAATTTAAACCAAATGCAAAAACTTGATCCTAGATCTCACAAGACCTATCTTTATTAGGATTAAAAGTATGAAATGGATGGAACTACACTTGAAATATGAATTTGAAAAACATTGCAAAATTTTTCTACAATGTTGACTTGATTGATGAAATAATGTCTTTCTAGCAAAATTGATGAAAGTTTTTAAACTAGACAAGCTATGATGAAAGCATGATATTTTGTTGATTTTTGAATGACTATCTTAAGATCAAAGTTTTAAAGCATGTATTATTTGTCTAAGGAAGTGATCATCAAAGAATCATTGAGGACTTGTACATACAGTGAAACTAAGATTTTTTTTGTTTACGCAAAAGGATACCTTGGATATTTTGATGTTTAGTATCATAATACCAAAATCTAATTGCAAAATAGAATATGACAAAATCGGTATTCATACTCTCATGATTGAATTCAATCAGTGATAGTCATACCAAAGGATGGGAAAGAAACATAAGAGGTGAAAAGGGTATTCATATCATCATGGTTGAACTAGTGATGGTTGTACTAAATTCAAGATTCCAAAAACTACTCAATGATGAATATAAACTCCAAATTTTTGAATAGTGACAGTTAGTTGCATACATCTTAGATTAAATACATTTGAAGTATTTACCTTTCTTAGCATAAAGACTAAATTTCAAGAGTAAAATAGAAAGGGGGTGGAGTTCAATAAAAAATCAAAGGAACATCAAAAACTATATGTGATCGAGTGTGTTGGAAATCAAAAATAAAATCAAGGGTGCATTGCATTAGTTCACTTGCATTTATTAAAATCATTTAATCTTGCATTCATTTAGGTTTTTTTTCCCTAGAGTTCAATTAAGTTCATTACACATAGCTTGCATCAATTTTACTAAGGTTAATTGCATTAGTTTCCATCATTTAAATTCAAGTTCATTAATTAACATTGCATTAGGTTGCATTTATTTTAAAGATCCATCTCATTTAGTGTGCATTCTTGTTAGGAGATCATTCATATTAAACCATTGAGATCATTACCATTTTCATTCATTAGTTAATGTTCATTCCATCCTTTAAATCATTTCATTCAAATAGACATAAGTTCATCATTAGGTGCATATCATTTAGTACATTCAAAAACATTGCACATTGCATCATTCATTTAAATCCATTCATTCAAAGCTCATCCTACATTATATATCAATGTATTACATTCATCAACATCATGCATCTATATAACATATAACATTTAGGGTCATGTAAATCATTAAGCATTAAATATCCATATACATTCATTACATTAGATAGATCCATCACATTTTGTATCACATTTTACATACCATAAATCCATTACATACATATCCATTACAAATATCCATGTCATCAAAATAAATACATCCATATATCCATAAGTATCATTACATTGCATTAGTCATTACATCATCATACAATGCATTTAGGTATCATTTTCATCCATAAAATATCATAAAATTAATCATTACAAGAATCATTAAACTCATATCACATCCATTTACCTATTTTTATGTCATACATAAGATCACCATTTAAGCATAAATAGAACATGTGCATCCATATCATCAGTTGTATTTTGAAAAGCATAAAACAAAGCATATAGGAGATAGAATCATATAGATTTGCATATCATAGCAAAACACCTGAAAATGAGGTCCAACACATAATGACATCACATAAAGTAGATCTATCAACTAAGTATCAAAGTCTATGCTATCATCATCATGAAACATCATGAAATCAAAGTCCATCAAAGTCTATCAAAGTATCAACACATAACATAAAAAATGCATAACTGATCAAGAATAAAATAGAGTCCAATGTCTCGATACAAAAAATGGGATCATCATGTACATCGATGAATAAAGAATATATGTCAGCTCAAAATATAATCAATTCCCAAAACCATGAGTAGCATCAGCACCATCAGGACCATGGTCACTATTAGGAGGTTTGGTGGAGCTAGCCTATAAACCATGCTAAATCATAGTAGCCATGAAGGTTTGCATCATCAAGCTTAGCGGAGTAACTTGATGTCTCATATGTAGCATCTCAGACTATAAGGATATGACATCTGAGGCTAGGGTTGGTGCAAGAGTCAGAGCTGGAACCTGTGTCGGGGGAGCAACAACTACCTGAGCATCCACCTATCTCTAACATCAGACCCTATGATAGCCTCATCTGGCTATAGGATCCACAACAATTTGATGCAAAAATTTATCCACATCAGCACCCCTCATCTGACCACCACCCCTAGGAGGAATAGGCGTGATAACAATCACTGGAATCACAACTCTACCTCCTACAGCCACTCACCTACCCCATCATCCCCGATGACCTCGTTTATGATGACCCCACCTCCATCCCCATCCCCACCTCCATCTCCATCCCTGCCATCATCCTCTGACTCCTGAATCCTAGGCACCCACTCTACTGGATCTGTGAACCTCGAAAATGGGTTTCGAGTGAACCAATTTGCATACTCATCAATCATCCCAGCATCTATCACATGGTCTCTCCTATCCCATTGTAGGTGACCTAGCTTCTCTACCTCCTAGAGGCCTATCCTATAATCGATCTGAGGCCCCCATAGTGATCGCTCAACCTGAACCCAGGCATACATAGCTACACCCTGAGGCATGCCCTGTGTCTGACCATAATGTCGTAAAACTCAAAGGAAACAAAATCTCTTGATGGTATGCAGAGTGCACCCTATCATCCATCAAGGAAAACACATGAAAGGAAGTTTAGAAGCATCCTCTAGCCACACCTCACATCTAATATATGGTCACCAGATGACCTGATCCATATCATCTATCATACGACACCAGTAATCCAACTTTCCCAAATGGGCCTACACCACCATACCCTCGTACATCCAGGCAAAAGGCCACCCAAGATCACGATGCCTAACAAAGATGGGCCTAGTAACTGGGATGTGCTCCCATGTCCATAGCTGAAGCAAAATGACTTTCACAGATAGAGTCAAGGAACGTCGATAAACAACTGTAAGTAGCTCATGGTATAGCTGCACCAAAACATAAGAACCCCAATCAAACTGTCAGGGTTGAGCCATCAGATCCTCTAAGATATGTCCCTAATCAACTGCAAAGCCATGCCCTCGGTGATTAGGCATGAGGAAGGTGCCAATCAGAGCACCCAAAACTGCTAGAAGAACTAGGAAAGATGTGAACTATGCCCACTGAATATGATCATCACCAATTGTTAGGTCCTGGAATACCTGTCGACAAGCTGTACCATCATATACTTGATCGTAGAAGACCAAATCTCCATGTGTAGGGATGCGGAGGATGCGGTACACATCCTCGGGAGTGATGGTTGTAATACCCCAAAAATGGGCTATAAGTTTATTAATCTCCTACATCGACAATTCGAATGAAATCGACATCAAAGTCCTAATCTAAGGCACATCTAAACATCATCGAATCATAATTGATTATCTTAAATTCTGCATCGGGGAATATTCCTAGTAATATTCCTAATCATCTTAATTATCTTTAATTTAATGATTATTTGGCAATAAATCACATTTATCCTAAGTTTGATTAATTGAATATTTTCATATTTAATTAATTAGATTTAATATTTGCCACTTAATTGTTTAATTAAATTTAATTCTATCTATTATTAATTGTATTATTTAATTTTGACAATAGATCAAAATTCCTATCTTTAATTGATTAAATTCTTATTTAATTAATTAAAACATGTTGTCATTATTTAATAATATAATTTTTAATAAAAGTTTGGTAAAATAGTTAATTAACCCATAAATTAATTGTTTTATTTCAAAAATCAGTTGAGTTGAGGATAAATCACTTTATTTATTTATTTAATTCTTAATTATTATGCATATTCAAAAGAAACAGTTAAACTCCAAATTAGAAAATCAATGCAAGTTATTAACTTTTTGGAACTCAACATCCTTTTGGAGTTCAAAAAGCTGATCTAAACTCTAATTTGAGTTAAAAAGTTGTTTTTGCATGATTTTGAGAATTAACTATCTTTCATGATCAGATAACTCAAAAATCAAGATGAGTTAATTTGAGTGATTTATGGCTTTTATCCATGCACCTCCAAAGCCTTGGATTTCTATAAATTAAATGCTTCAGCTCTTCATAATTCATCTCATATTTTGCACAATCACACTGGAGAATTGGAATTGAAGAATCAAAGCTCTTGCAAATCGACATCTTTGTGAGATCAATCTTATTTTTGCATTCATATTTCATATCATTGTTAGATTAGCATAGCATATTAGTTTTCATATAGATTAATTTCATATCAGTTTTTCATTCATTCTTATTGCATAGAAAATATCAAAAATATAGATTAATTGCATTCAATTTCATATCCATCTTTTGCATTCAAATCCTTCATTTAGGTGTCGTCTAGGTCACTGATCTCGATAATAATCTGAGAACATTAATCTCGCACCTATTAGAAGGCAGTAAATCACTTGGTTAGATAGCTTTCAATTTTGCACGATTTGATTTTAGCTAACCTCTAATGTTTTACTGAGTGTTGTGTCTACAGATCAGGTACAATTTTCACACACACATTTTTGGCGCCCACCGTGGGGCAACCCACTTTTGCATGCTGGTTTTGATTTTTTTGGGAGCTAAAACCTCAAAGTTTCAAAGATTTAATTTTATCTCCCAAAAATTTTGGTCTGAAATTTTTTTTGCAAGTTGGTGACATGTCAGGGAAGCTACAGTAAAAAATTTAGAATTTTCTGAGATGTTTTGAATTTTTAATAATTTTTTTTTGAAATTCCAGAAAAAATGAATATCTGACGCAAATCAGCATATTTTTTGGAAATTTTTATATTTTCAGAAATCTCTTTAAATTTTATAGGGGGTCCATTCTTTGTGTTTTAAATTTGGACATGATATCATAGCTCAAATAGTCAATTTACAAAAACTGGTCTGTTTTGATAAAATGGGTCTCTAGGGCACAAATGAAGAGATTTTTCTAAAATTTTTGCATTTTTGGAAAGCTCTCTATTTTTTAGCAGGGGTCTCTATTCTGAATTTCTATTTTTGTGGCTAAAATCATATCAAAAAAATCAGATCTTGTTGACTAAGTCAAATGCAGTGCAAAAAACTTAAAATTTTGTGATGGGTATGCACTTATTTTTCATATGATTCAATGCATGATATGAGTTTTCATTTGGATTAATTTTTAGTTATTATTGCTCCTAACAATTGATTTTTAGATCTAACCCTAGGGTTTTCATAAGTTGAATATACCTTGCATATCTTGTTTGCTTGTTGGCTTGTTGGAGAGTTCGTAGCTTGCTTGCATAGTAAAGCTCAACAAAAATTGTTAAAAATTAGGTAAAATCTACTAAGCGCATTGCGAGGATCCCAGGTATTCTCCTTCATCTAATAATATTTTGATTTGAGACTTAAAATAAATCTCTTATGTGTCAAGCTTGTGTGCATCTTTTCATGCTTTTGATCTATTTCTACACACTTGCATAATTGATACTAGGTTGTGAACCCTTAAGGATTCATTAAGTAGTCTTAGAATACTTTTGATTGATCTTGATTTCTATCTTGGGTTATTGGACTCGCTAATCCGCCGGCCCCTCCTTTCCACCCTGTGGTTGCAATCTCAGCGCCATAAAGGGGAGGGGTCAACATGACATAAGCGTTAAGTGTTCCACTTGGCAACCCTTTTGTGCTTTTAGGAACTCACTTGTTTTCTAAGTTGGGGAATTTTTTTCAACTTGTGTGAGGTGTTAAGTGTTCCACCTTGTGGACTCATCTCATATTCACTTTAAACGTTAAGTGTTCCTCTTTCTACTTTTTGGATGCTTTTGGTAGATTTGCTTTCGGAACATACATCTGTGCTCACATAGTAATTAGGCCCTATGAACACTATTCGTGATTCTTGAGAGATTGGATTTCTAGCGAAATCCTTCCTTGACGATGGAATCCTTGTAGGTAGGGAGGATACTTAGTGCGTTTCACATTCATCTTGGTTAGTGCATCTTCTCTTATTGATCGACACATTCTCTCTCCGAAGAGGTTGATAGATCATGTGGGGTTGATATCACAAGCTTTGGTGAATCAAAATTGGTTAGTGCATCTTCTCTTATTGATTGATACATTCTCTCCCTGGAGAGGTTGATAGATCACATAGAGTTGATATCATAGACCTTGGTGGAACAAAACTTTGTCTTAGCGTGTCGGATTAATCTGCTTGCTTTGTTTGGGTTAAAAGTGAAGAGGTGTCAAAACCTTGAATCTGGAGCCAAGTCCCCTTGTGGTATACTATTGTGAGTCATCTTTAGAGAGGGTTAACCATAGCGGACAATCCCTTCACAGGGCAAACTGCGTTGACGGAACCTCAAGCGGTAATAGCCATTTTTGCCATGGTAGTGATAGTCGCTATATAAATGTCCTTGTGGAAGAAATCTCCACGGGTATGGTTCATTGTTGGGTTGTCAGATCTCCCTAGCAGCTCTTGAAGATTAAGTTCTCGGACTGTGTCAAAACCCTGATGCGCCGGGATTGGAGTTCACCCCTTTGAATCATAAAAGTTGCAGAGTCAAACCATTACTAAAAACACTAGAGAGGCCAATTTTTCATTTTCAGGTATATGTGTGTTATTGCAAAACTTTTTAGAACATACACAATTAGTACTCTCAGGGATTAGCACAATTTGGTCACTTGATTGTTCATGTGCAAGGTTGCTTTTGCCCTTGTTCATTGTTTTCAGACGTGCTTGGAATCACTTGCTTGTTGTTCTGCGTGCTTATTTATCTACTTGGCTATTAAAAATGATCAAATCTGGTATAACCTTCAAAATCTGGACAATACAATTTGCAAACAATCCAAAACTGAAGACCTTACATTTTGCAAAAATTGACGTAAAATCTTTTCTAGAGTCAAAAGTCATTTCAGGAAGTCAAAAGTCGTACGAGTTTTGTCAAGTGTCATTTCAGTATTACCCAACTATCGTATGAGTTTAGCAACTGTCGTTTCATAGACTACCCAGTGTCGTACGAGTCTGTAGAGTGTCATTTGGAAAAATTTGAGAGAGTTGTCAGAAATTGTCAAATTGCAAGATATCCAATGTTTCCAGCCTAGTTCCAGAATCTATCAAAAATATCATTGTGTCAGGAATAGAGCAATAGCTATTGAGAATCAGTACACATGTCTCAAAGAATTAGTACACAAGAGGAAGAAGCTCTAATCACCGCTATGATGAAGCAGCTGCAAGCTATGCAAGTCCAACTTGACAAACTTGAGAAAGAGAAGGACTTTAAAAAGTTCTCCATGGAATCTCTATACTCTTTTCCATTTGATAAAGACTTGTACATGTCACCATGCCCCCGGAAAAAAATTGAGCAATATGATACCTCTTCCACGGAGAGTGACACATCTAGCTTTGAAGACTATGATGACTATGATGACAAACAATGTAATGATACTTATGACACCTCTGTTTCTAAGAGTCCTCCTCATCGTCCATTCTTGCTTACTACAAATGGGCCGTCACATTGGATAGATCGTGAGGGTGATCCATATGATTCTGATTATGAAAGAGACTTTGATGATTTCTATGCACAATACCTAGATGATCCATCTATTTCACTTGAGGAAGAGAAAGTTTACCACGCTGATTATAAACATGCATACTATAAGGATCTCTCCTCTAAGAACTCTCAGACTGAAAATAAAGATTACACTCTCAAGCAAGATCATGTTAATGTTGGACCTTTGTCTTGTGATGGTTCCCTTCCATCCCCTACTTCCTCCAATACCCATACATTTCCTAAAGCTTCCGAGTCTTTCAAATCTTTCACAGAACCTTCATTTGACACAAGCCCTGATACTTTTCATGTGGTTCCCTATAGTTATCCCCCAGGGCTACCTCTTAAAGAAACTCAAGCTAACCTTCACTTGGCTGCAAAGACTTTCAATAATGATAAATCTAAAGAGCCTAAGCCTTCATATGCTATAATCCCTACTTCAGCTAGTCCTCCACCATCTCTTCCAAAGTCATCCATACAATCCCAACATGCTTCCTTGTCCTTAGAAGTGGCTCCATGTCAAGAGGACTCTAAAAATGATAAAGAAAAGAACATAAAGAAAGATCAAGATCAAGAACCCTCCATGTCATCCACTCCTTTTCCCGATGTCTCTTATCCACTTCATGGTTCTTTTGATCCTATACACCCTTTTTCATGCATTCCACCATGTCTTAAGTCTTCTCTTAAGCAAGATCAGGCTACTACTTACACTAATGAGCTTATTGACAATCAAAATGACCTTACTACGCTTGCACTTTCCAAAGATGATACTTCCATTAAGGTTGGTAAAAATGGTGTTCCTTCCAATGTTAAGCCTATTGAAAAACAAGAGAAAAATTATGCGCTTATGCTATCCGAAGATCCTTGTCAAGATCAAAGTCTTTCATCTTCTTGTTCTACCACTCCATGTTCACTTCCACTTTCTACTCTTCCTAAGTCTTCGCAAGCTTTGAATGATCCTATCAAAGAAAATGCTCTTATTCAAGATGTCCATGATTTTATTGAAAATTCTAATGCTCACTCTAAAGATGCTGATATCCTTGGTTGTCATATAGATGATGATGAACTTATTGATTATCCTTTTGCATCTTCCACTTCCATCCTTGGACCTCTTCCACCACTACTAAGGTCTTCATGGCTTCCTTCCATCTTGGGTCCTTATGTCCCTTCACTTTCCCCTCCTAGCTCTCCTGATTTGCCATCCATCTTAGGTCCTTACATACCTCCATCTCCCATCTTTCCTCAAGATCAACATAGATGCATACCCTTGAATCCTTTTCATCCACCCACTCATCTAAACCAGTCATATCCTCCTCCTTCTTCCACAAGTCCCAAGTCTTTTGGAAGTAACTTGAATGTTCAATACAAGAAAAAGAAGCAATACAAGAATCCATCAAAAAGAGAAGATCACCATGTCTCCTCTAAACGACATGGAGGCATAAAGTCAAAAGAGATATCTAAGAAAAAAATTACAAGACAAGTATGGGTTCCAAAATCCATCATTGAAGATATTATCTCTAAATCATCAAAAGGAAATAAAAAGCCTACGACTATATGGATTCCAAAGTCTCTCTTGAAAGAGTCTGGTGTTGAACAAAAAGTGAAATTGACATTCAAGCTTCCAAAGGCTTCCACTACATCTCCTTCCAAAAATATTTTTCCATTTCATGCGCCCAAACCTCAACCTCTGCTATCCATTCACCATATTCCTTCACGTATTCCTTCATTCATGTTTCCTCCACCCTCTCACCACCCTTCAGGGTGTGTGTTTACATTGATCTTGCCTTCCTTTCCATCTACCCTGTCATAATCCTTTCATTCATTAACCTTCTACCTTCTATCCTTTTTCCTCATTTGCCTATTCCTCCTATCTTCCAACCTCACTCGCTTTACATAAAACCTTATCCTCCATTTTTCTCTTTCATCTCCCTTTCCCTATCAACATCTTTGAGCGTGTCATTTTGAATCCTTGGCATATCATGGTTTATCCTTTCAAGGAGCATTATCTAAAAAGCTTGCCTTCTTCCAAAAAAAAAATAAAATTGAAAAAATTGAAAATGTGCCTTGGTGAAAACCTGGAAACAGGCGCCTTGGTAGAAAAAGTAAAGAGAAATAAATTCATTCTATGGTGAAAACCACTTCCTTGTGGCACCTTGGATAAGTACCATGATGAAAACCTGGCAATCAGGCATCATGCATAGTTCTTCTACATATTTCATCGATTCCATCTTCTCTCTTTGATCTTGACAATGTTGATCTATACACGAACATTTGACTATTTTGTGAGCTATCTTACGATGATCTTGCTTTCATTCCTTCCATGTTTAGCCTTCATATCCATTTTCCTTCATTCATTTTCACCTGTCGCTATCCTTTTCCCCTTTGGTCTTGATCTAAGAAAGAAAGAGTAAAACACGGTGCTATGAAGCCTCTTGACATGTCTACTCCTTTGGATTGCATCCTTTCCTGCTCTTGCATTATGATTTTGTGCTTATCCTATGCTAGCCTTTCATTGCTTGTCCAAATGCACTTTACATGACAATTTTTCCCTAGCTTGGGTATTCTTGAGGAGTTTCCCCTTGAGGATTTCTTCCCTTCATTTTCCTTCATTCTCTTATCTTCCATCTCTTCCACCAGCTTGCTAATCCCTCTTGTTCTCCACCTTGCTAGACATTGGGACTGCACGATATGATCTTGCTTGGGAGTTTGCAAATGAAAAAAGATGCTATCAAGTATACCAAGTATCAGAACAATTATCAGAACAAGTATCAGAACAAGTATCAGAACCAGTATCAGAATAATTATCAGAACAAGTATCAGAACCAGTATCAGAATTAGTATCAGAATCAGTATCAGAACCAGTATCAGAACCAGTATTAGAACAAGTATCAGAATGGGCCTACAAAACAAGTATCAGAACACCTATTGGGGCTACACCTTTCGCTTTAGTTTATGGGTCTGAAGCAGTACTACCTATTAAGGTTGAAATCCCATCACTCAGAATCAGAATGCATGGACTTGTCACTGATGAAGACTACAGAGTGTCTAGGTTACAAGAACTGGAATTACTAGATGAGCGCAGGCAAGCAGCGTATGATCATCTCAGAGTATACCAGAAAAGAATGTCTAGAGGCTACAACAAGAAAGTCAGACATAGAGAATTTCAGGTTGGCGATCTAGTGTTGAGAGAAAATCCTAAAAATCAATCACATCGAGAACGCAAGGGGAAGTTCGAACCCAATTGGCTGGGTCCCTTTGTAATCACTACTACTTTTGGCTCTGGTGCTTATCAACTCTCAACGACTGAAGGAGAACAGCTCCGAGAACCAATCAATGTTCTCCATCTGAAGAAATTTTATGCCTAAGGCATTCAGTGCTTGGTAAAATGTCCTAAAAAAATCTTAAAAATCAGAAAAAGTCCTGAAAAAATGAACATCTTGGTGAAAACCTAGCAATAGGCGCCTTGATGATTCACAAAAAAATCAAAAAATATCAAAAATTCAAAAAAATTGAAAAAAATAAAAAAATATCAAAAATTCAAAAAAATTGAAAAAATGAAAAAATACAAAAAAAAAAAAATGAAAAAGAAAAAAAAGTGCCTTGGTGAAAACCTGGAAACAGGCGCCTTGGTAGCAAAAATAGAATCTCTACCAAGATGGTGAAAATCTGGCAAACGGGCGCCACTTGTTCCAAATGCTCCATCTATCAGCACAATCTTGGTCTTTCCCAACTTTCAGTCTTGCTTTAGTTGTACATATCTCCCAGTTTGTTTCAACATTTCCAGTTTTCAATAAGTCAGTTTGTACACCAATCAGCTTGCGCATTTGTATCCTATCAATGTTCAAACTTGGGGGCAATCAATGTCATATCCTATGGCCTCCAATGTATCTTAGACGTGTCATATCAAGCCAAAGTCCTTTGAAGCTTCATGTGAGTCAGTCAGTCAGTCTCTTCTCCAGAACAACATAATCAAACATCAAACTCAAACTGAAAACAATCTGTGCTTTTTACATGCTTTTTATCTCCTTGTATGCTTACTGATTCGCATTGAGATTTTTGCATATTGTGTCCCTTCGAGCTCTTCGATGATGTCTTTTATAGGATTTAGAGAGTGATGACTGGGGGCATAATCTTTTCTTTGTCTTCTTCTTGTATGTGAAAATCTAACAACTTTGGAAATTCTGGATTGAAATGGTGTCCGACTGTAAGAGCCTCTATCTCGAATTGGATGGCCATGCGTACCTTGACCATTGATACCCAAAAAAAATTCAAGGACGTTTGATCTAACTATTATCTTTTTGAAGTAAATTCTTTCTCCTACTGTGAAACACGCTCTTGCCTAAGGAGGTGAACGATAAAGGGTCACTACAGGTAATTCACACTGGATTTAGAATGATCTTTTGATTGTTTGATGTGTTTGCAACGCAAGGCGTACTCAGGTCATCACGACGTTTATATTTTGATGCTTATACAAATTGCTATATCAAAATGGACATGATATTCAGGTCATCCTAGCGTTTATGCTTTGATGCTTATATCTAATCCGACATTCTGAAAACAAAATCAATATTCATATGTCCATGGTTGCTGAGCCAGGGGATGTTGTATTGGTTCTTGAGCGTTACAAATCAATATTCATATGTCTATGGTTTTGTAGCTAGTGGGCATTGTATTGATTTATCCAGTTACCTAAAAGTTCAATGATGATAACAAATCAACATATGATCAGTGACTAGGTCCTCGGTCTTAGGTTGCATTTCATTTTGCATGTCTCATTTCATTTTGCATGTTGCATGATCTCACAATGATTAAACAAACTCCAATGGTTAAACGATTCTTCAAATCACATCTTCTAGTCTAACAAGAGTTGAATCTCACACGAAGGTTCCTCCAATGAAATAGCAAGTAGAATCCTTTTTCGGGATCAAAATTCAAATCTGAGATCATTTATATTATTCACTGCTTGCATAATCAACCTTCAATCATCACAGAAATCCAGTATTCAACTTAACTGATTATCTAACATCAAACTATCAAAATTTCAACTTGGTCAACCATGGTCAACTCATGGTCAAACCTAGTCAAACTTGGTCTTTTGGGACCTTCCAACGATGCAGAATGTGTTCTTGAATGTGTTTCACCACACTTCTCAAATCAATTAACATGCTTCTAAACTATAACGTTGACTTTTCTTGTCAGATTTCAATTTTAATCCTGAAGGGGGCATGGTATTGCACATCATTCAAAGTCTATAAATCAAATTCTATCGATCAAATCTATCAATATCTTTCATCAGTGATCAAGACAACAATCATGTCTAGTCGCTGATTCATCAAAAGTCCTCATCACTCGGGGAAAATCTATCATCACTTGGGGCATATCAGATTCATCGATCCATATCAATCTGGTATTCTCTTAATCTTGTAAACTGTATCAATTTTTGCAACCATCAGATCATAGTGTTCTTTCCTTGGTTCTTAGGCAACTGAAGGATTCGGATGTGATACCTGCTAGTTCTACTAAGACAATCGAGTCTAGAACGGGTCACTCACTTCTTATCAATCCTAAGGTTCAGAATCAGGTGTTTTGACACTTTTTCGCAATCATAGGTTTATTTTCTGCTACAGTGAACATTATCTCTGGTCATTCAGGACCTCCTATCTCAATATCTCTCAATTGGTTTCTATCTTGAGATCAGTTTATCTTTTGAATTAGTTTCATATCTTTATCAAACACAGACTATCTTTGAACCACTGCGCTTCGCACAGTAATTCAAAGAGGGGCAAAATGTAATACCCCAAAAATGGGCTATAAGTTCATTAATCTCCTACATCGACAATTCGAACGAAATCGACATCAAAGTCCTAATCTAAGGCACATCTAAATATCATCGAATCATAATTGATTATCTTAAATTCTGCATCGGGGAATATTCCTAGTAATATTCCTAATCATCTTAATTATCTTTAATTTAATGATTATTTGGCAATAAATCACATTTATCCTAAGTTTGATTAATTGAATATTTTCATATATAATTAATTAGATTTAATATTTGCCACTTAATTGTTTAATTAAATTTAATTCTATCTATTATTAATTGTATTATTTAATTTTGACAATAGATCAAAATTCCTATCTTTAATTGATTAAATTCTTATTTAATTAATTAAAACATGTTGTCATTATTTAATAATATAATTTTTAATAAAAGTTTGGTAAAACAGTTAATTAACCCATAAATTAATTGTTTTATTTCAAAAATCAGTTGAGTTGAGGATAAATCACTTTATTTATTTATTTAATTCTTAATTATTATGCATATTCAAAAGAAACAGTTAAACTCCAAATTAGAAAATCAATGCAAGTTATTAACTTTTTGGAACTCAACATCTTTTGGAGTTCAAAAAGCTGATCTAAACTCTAATTTGAGTTAAAAAGTTATTTTTGCATGATTTTGAGAATTAACTATCTTTCATGATCAGATAACTCAAAAATCAAGATGAGTTAATTTGAGTGATTTATGGCTTTTATCCATGCACCCCCAAAGCCTTGGATTTCTATAAATTAAAGGCTTCAGCTTTTCATAATTCATCTCATATTTTGCACAATCACGCTGGAGAATTGGAATTGAAGAATCAAAGCTCTTGCAAATCGACATCTTTGTGAGATCAATCTTATTTTTGCATTCATATTTCATATCATTGTTAGATTAGCATAGCATATCAGTTTTCATATAGATTAATTTCATATCAGTTTTTCATTCATTCTTATTGCATAGAAAATATCAAAAATATAGATTAATTGCATTCAATTTCATATCCATCTTTTGCATTCAAATCCTTCATTTAGGTGTCGTCTAGGTCACTGATCTCGATAATAATCTGAGAACATTAATCTCGCACCTATTAGAAGGTAGTAAATCGCTTGGTTAGATAGCTTTCAATTTTGCACGATTTTGATTTTAGCTAACCTCTAATGTTTTACTGAGTGTTGTGTCTACAGATCAGGTACAATTTTCACACACACAATGGTCATCTCTCCCATGGGCAGGTGGAAGGTGTTATGGTCAGAGTGCCACCTCTCTGCCATAGCTATGATCAATCCTTGATTCACTTGAAATCGAGATAGGACAAGTAAGAAGAACATACCACATCTGCCTATATGATGATGATCTACACCGCTCAAATCATCGATCATGCTAAATGGTAGAGGATATATAGACCTTGAATGACAAGCGACTTAAGCTCGGCCTGCAAAAAGCAAGTTTAATCACATCAATTTTGAAATCAGTTATCTTTTGAATTATCTCAAGTCAATCAAACATTTAAAAAATTATCAAACCACAATCAATTTTCCTAATTCTATTCAGAGAGGATGGAAAATTTATCATCATCCATCATCTAAATCAAGATTGACAATAAAAAATTCAAACTAAATTGACTCAAACTGACATCCTACGACTTGCTACCAAATCAAGTTTATTTACCTAAGCCAATCAACTGATTGATGACACTGGACGATTTGGAAAACTGATGTAGTCATTTGAAATTTTTTTCCTAATAGGGTAAAAGCACTATTTTAATGATTAAATGCACTAAAAGGAAAAAGTGCAACAAAAAATATTAAAAGCACAAGAAAAATTGGTAAAAGCGCCGTTCTATAATGAAAGTGCTAAAAGTCTTCAAAATCGCTAAAAGAAAGCATGAACATGCTATTTAAAACATCAAATGTGTAAATGAATTTATACGTGCTAGAGAAAATTTGGAATGTGAAAAGAGCCCTAATTTCAACGTGTAAACGCGCTATTATAAATCGTGGAAGCGCTATTTAAAACTGTAGAAGCGTTGAAAGAAATGTGTACGTGCTATTTAAATGATTAAAAGCGCTATTAATTTTGAAAAAAAAGGGAAAAAAAGGGTTTTTATCTAGAAAAATTCAATTTTTTTCAATTTAAATGCATTAAATTCACAAAGTGAGTTGATCAAGTACTTATCAGAGGTCCATAGGTCGGTGGCCGAAGATACCGACACCCTCACTCAAACTAGTGCTCATGAATCAGGATAACCATGCTGAAAGGCTCAGAGGACTCAAAGAGGAAAAGTTAAATAGCAAAGTGAAAATGAATAGTAAAATTGACTTTTTACTCCTTTATATAGGCCATTTTGACTTAAAAAGGGCATCTTTGACTAGAAAATGACCAGGGACCCAAAATTTTCACCAAATCTGCCAAATCAAGGGCATTTGTCATCAAACGACCTCAAATTCAATATAAAAAATGAAATTGAAATTCATTATAAATTGACCTAATTGACGCAAAATTGACCTAAAGCATCATACCTTTCAAATGCCTATCAAATTTCATTTCATTTCATTTTCGAGGGGGCATACACTCGGATAATCAGGAACAACATCAGTATCATCAAATCAAGAGTACGACATCAAATCAGAGCATAATCTTTTATCATAATTTTTTTCACTTATCAATCAAAAGGGGCATTAAACATCGAATCAGATCAAATCAAATATCATATCAAACAATTCATCATCGAATCGACCATCAGGACATGAAATCAATCGAATTTCATCATAATTGACATCTTCTATCGAACATCGCAATCGACCATCGACAGAATCAGGACCTCATATCAGTTGAATCAAGATATTCTTTGAATCGACACACTTCACATGTCAACTCAAAGAGGGGAATTTGTAATCACCAAAAATTGGACAAGATCATTTAAGTGAGAAATCAAGGCAAAAACCAATGAAAATCAATCATATCAATGCAATTAAATCAAAACAAGTTAAAATCAAAGCAAAATTGCAATCAAGCTAATAATCTGAATTAATTAAAAATAAAAAACCATTAAATAAATTTAAATCAAATAAATCATGATTAACCAATCAATTGTGCAAATTAATCTAATTAATTACATAGTTTAATTTAAATCAAATCAACCCATTTAAGGGGTACACATGGCTAAACAAATTAAATAAATTTTATTAATTAATTCTTATTTTCTCTCAACCACCAAATGGGAGGAAAACAAATCAACCAATAGGAATTGAGGACCAAGCTCACATGGATCAAGTCTAAATTGAATCTCAATCACTCACTCGGAGGATGCATCTTGTCCACTCATTTTTGTCCTCTTGTCCCAAGCTTTGAGGACAAAATATTTAAATGGTCTCCCAAGGTGGAACCATGGACTTAACTCAAACTCAACCATGATCAAATCAACCACACCCCCTACCCTTGCCAAAATCTATAAAAGCAAGGTATAATTCAATCAATAATCATCTACAAATCTGATAATAGCATCAAACCTCTTGCAATTTAGAGCTAGAAAGGAAAATTTAGAGTTAACTAGGCTTAATTTCAATTTGGAATTGAATGTTTAGTTTTCTTATCATTTAATTCTCATTTTAGGACTATCACTAATGGAAGCTTGCTGAGAGCTTTGCATTAGCATCCCTAAATAGAGATCCATAAAGTGCTTAATTGACAATTCTTTGCTTAATTAGATTGCTATTTGTGGTAATTTAGTTGTTATTTGAGTTACTGATGATACTAACCCTATGAAGGTACTTTTTCTAGTACACAACTATATATTCTAGATAATTTACCATTTCTTCCTATATTTTTAAGTAAATGAGCCAATAAGAGTAGATAACCATAAAGAAAGTACCAAATCCAAACTTACCCCAAAGATCTTCATAAAACACTGAGATTATAATACATTTTTGTGGATCCCTTTCTTGAAGCCAGGATAAAGATTATATGTGCTGACTTCAAGATAAGAGATCATCAAATATAGAATTCCCTACCAAGCTGAAGATGCTTACTGGCATTAAATAGCAAATATTTGCCAATAACATTCCACTTGTTAGAGTTATAATGAAACTAAGAATCTAGAATAATTATTGCAGACAAATCATTATCATATTCCTAATTATAGAGAATATAATCATGCTACTATATTTGATAGAAACATCATTCCAGATTTCAAATTTCAATGCTACTGTATTTGATAGAAACAACATTCCAGATGGCGAATTTCAGTGCTATTTATTACTATTTTAGTATTCAAGCATAATGGTCAATTAAGACATCCCAAATCTAACTAATGTATAGTTCATGACTCATTTGAATTCATATTTCCATCTAAATATATAATTATATTTCAAAGACAATATATTTATATATACATATATGTTTGTATATTTATGTATATATATTAGGTTTATATTTGTAGGAATTATAATTATATATATCAATATATGTCTGCTTAGTTGTTGGGTATATTTAAATCCATTCACATATGAGATCTAGGCAGGGTAGGAGATCTGATAAAACCACTTAGGGGGCAATCTAAAAATTGCATGTTCTATGCAAGTCAACTTCTTCCTTGATTATTTAGAAGTGTACTTGGAATAGCCTTTTGAAAGTAAATAGACTATGTTATTAAATTTCTTAACTTTAAGAGTAAGTGTTTGAATGTCTATCATTCTATTTAAATTGTGTCTACTATTGTTACCAGCTACAAGTATTGTCGCTTCATCCTAAATTACATCTTATTTCAAGTAAGAGTCAGCTTCTACAAAAACAAGTACATGATCATTGCATTAATCATTTTTCCTTTAAAGGCCAATCTGCTCAAACAACTTTGGTTGGAGAGAGATCTGTTCAAATCAACTATACCTATTTGTGTGATCCAAATAACTGTCATTGCTTTTCATATTGTAGTAGATACTTCAAATTTAGAGGGTTGGAATTTAAATATAAGTTTTGATGTCCACTTTTAATATTAGAATATATACCATCCAGTATGCCTACCCAAATTTTCAAATTGTTATTTGAACATAATCTATATAGATTTTTAAAATTTCAGAACATGCTAAATCCTAGAAATATAGTTTGAAACTGTAAAATAATGTAGCAGAGATTTATTTACACAAAATTTTCAGAGACTAACCCTGATTCATAAAATATGTAAGTTTCTATTTAAGTTTCTTAATAACTATATTATATTCTTCTTCTACTTTATAAACTTAGTTACCGCTAGTTTCGTTCTTCATCTGCTTGAATACTATTAGCGCTTTGTCATTCAAACAACTCCCTTTTAGATGGTGAGTGTTGCGTTTGACACTTGGTGATATGAACCTTACATTCTGGGCATTTTCTCCAAAGTATTCATTAGGGATGTTATAGCCTTCTGCTCTCCAGTAATCCATAACCCAGGTTGTAGCCGGTTGATTTTCTTGCAAAGACTTCATTAGGAAATCTAAGTTCCTTTTCATAACTGGCCAGAAAGTTTCAAAGATTGCTCCCTCTCTATGGATGAGTATCTAGGGCATTTATGAGAAGCTGGAATGTTGGGTATTTTTTCCATATTTGGTTTCATGTATAATTCTGGTTATGGGATTCGTCTATCCTTATCAATATTGTGAACAACTTTATCTAAACCTACAAGGATACCATCTTTGAAAATTTTCCTTGCTGCATTGATGATTTCTTCCTTTGGGTAGTCTACTTTTGTTGCTAGTGAGATGAAGAGACTGATGATATGACCATTTACTCTCACTATGAATTTGTTATCAAAATAAAATTCCCCCAGGCTCTTCTCCAATGCCCTTTTGCTCTCATACAGACTTAAGTAAAGTGTAATTAGTAAATACTTAATTACACCAAAACCCCCCCTTAAGTGAAACTTAGGTGAATGCACTTAAGCTCACAATGCAAGATGTATCTCGACTACTAGGCCATGTTAGGTACCCATGTACAAACTGCAAGAGTAATGCAATGCAATCTTTCATAAAGCAGAGAAAGAGGGAAAACCTCATGGGAAAACCCTCCCCCAAAAAGAGAGATGAATACAATAATAGAATACGAGAGAGAAGACCTCATGTGAGTAAAATATCCCCCCTATAAGAGAGAAGAAGTGGAAGATATACCAAGTAGCCCCCCTCAATGTAGAATAAACACTAATGGTAGATGCTCCAGGCTCAATGTAGAAATTGCTCCATGAGTGTAGAACAACATTCCTCCCCTTAGGAATAAACAAGACCAAAGGTGTATATATGAAGCCTCCTCCCCAATCTATAGGAAGAAACCTCAAAATATATGGAATATTTGAAACTTGCTCAAGTGTCCCCATGTCAAAGCTAAAAGGTGCCTACTCCAAATCATGTGTACTAAGCCACTCTGCTAAAAACACAAATCAAGATCAACTGAGGATGAATTTAGAAAATGTACCAAAGACCCAAGTGTGTCCTCTGAAGATAAAGTGACCTCCTCCAACTGTTGTATCAAAGTATCCAAAATCATGTCAATCTCGAATGAATGATCAAGTAGAGAATTAATATGAGGGTCAACATGCTCCCTCGCAACAATTGAAGAAGGATCATCTTCACTAAAGAGAACATGAATATCATCAATGAAGTCTCCCAAATCTGAAATGTAGGACTCCATAAACAAACCTGCAATATTTGTCAAGTAGTCATCCCATGGAACCAAGTCTAGAAGACAATGAATATCCTGTTGCATTGAATCACCTGAACCCATGGCTGTATAAATGCAAGCATCATTAGGAGCAATAATAGAAGTAGTCTCAATAGGAGGAGATGAAATGGAAGGCTTAAGAACTTGATCATGAGTGAGAATACCCAAGTTCAAGTAGCCAAAACTCTCCTCAAAATATGAATCATCACTGTAAGTGTAATCATATGTTGAAGAATCACTATCATCAAGAGGAAAAAAATCTACAAATGAGTATAAATGAGAAGAATGATCCACCATCCCAATAGCAATAAATGCTCCACTCTCCAAGTCCTTGATGAAAACTGAATTAGGTGTAAATTTGACAGTCTTCTTTGTAGCACCATTTGTGATTTGATAGATAGAAAGAAGGTTATTGGTCAAGTGTGGAACACACAACATATCATTGAAGTGTCCCTCCCTAACATCAATACTTCCTTTTCCAATCACATTCATGTAAGTATATTTTCCCATCAAAATAGGTGGACCTTTGCAAGGCTCAAATGATGAAAAAATGGGATGTGAAGAAGCCATATGATGAGAAGCCCCTGAATCTAGAAGCCATCTACCTGAATCAAGAATTGAAGAAGCATATAAAGCTTGTCCTTTTTGAGTGACCCTTTCCTTTATCTTTTTTTGAATTTTGTAAAGAAGAAGTTGAGGTAGACATCCTTGAAGGAAAATTAATCTTGTTCTTTACAAGAAGATTCTTCAATTCATCAATGTCCTTTTTATAACAAAAGTGTTCTTCATGTCAATCCTTTTTTCAATATGCACAAAATTGCTTCTCCTTCTTTGAAAATTCACCCTTTTGAGGTGATGTAGAAGTGCCATGTTGAGTGGAAGTTGATTTTCCAAATTCTTGTTGAGACTTAGACTTCTGATTCTTCTTCTTCTTTTGACTTTGATTGCCTTGATTCTCATGATTAGCCACCAATGCATTGGAAGTTGAAGAGTTGAGAATCCCCATACTCATTAATTTGGTTTGTTCCAACATTAATATTTCTCCAAATTCCTCAAATGATGGTGTAATGAAGGCACTTCCCATTGTCATATTGTGAGTATTGTAGCTTGACACAAAGGCTGCATATTTTGAAGAAAGATTGCACATCATATGATAAATCAATTGTGAATCCTTAATAGTGATTCCGCAATCCTTGAGTTGTGCTCTCAACTCATTGGCTTTGTTAATGAAATCTTGAATTGTGCCAAAGTTCTTAGGATCCAATTTGAGAAGTTATGCTTGAATTGTGAATCCCTTATCCTCATCCACTTTACCATACAAATCTTCAAGTTTTTCCCAAGCATCCTTGGCATTACCCAAGGAGGAAATGTGAAATAAGAGATCTTGAGTAACACCAATTCTTATGATTCCAAAAGCTTGAGAATCTCTAACTTTCTAACCAGTTAATTCCTTATCATCCACATTGGGTTCTTTAATTATTCCATCCATATAATGATTTAGTCCTTTTACCATTAGCTTGGTCCATACATTTTATTTTCATGTAGCATAGTTATGTGGAGTTAATGATGGAAATCCAAAAAGACCCATAATGAAAAAATGAAAGAGAGCAAGAGAGAAAGAGACACAATATCACAAGGCACTCCCCCCCAAATCACTCAATCAAAGGACTGCCCCAAAATAGATGATTTGGGCACTTTATATATAGTATGTGTATAATTACCACTTGCCAAAATGAACCAAAGTGGACTTCTGATTTTAATGTTTACAACATAAAATATGAAGCTATAGCAGACTCAAGAAGATAAGACACAAGATCCCTCAAAGATCTAATCAATTACAAGTGCCAAAAGAGGCCAAAATAGACCATATTGTAAAAGTACTATGTCTACACAAAATTTCTTCAAACTAAAACCAGATCGAGAATGTAGACGAAAAATCATGCACTTTAAAAAAAAATACACTTGAAAATGTGTCCATATGAGCCCGAACGAAGCCTCTGAAGTTGCAAAAATAGGGATTAGATAGGTATAGTCACCAAAAACTACAATTTTTCCACAATCCGTTCACCAAAACTAGAAAATAGCTGCACCACTAAAAAGATCAAGACATTTTACCCAAAATAAAAAAAATTGTACTCAACTATACCATTTTGTGGAGGTGTTCTAGGTGCAGACACCTATCTCTTGATTCCTCTATCATTGCAGAACATATTGAACTCATTTGATATAAACTCTCCACCTCAGTCAGATCTCAGACATTTTAGGTTTCTATCTATTTCTTTTTCAACCTTAGCCAAATACCACTTAAACAACTGAAATGCATCAGGTTGGTAATTCAAACACATTATTTGATGCAAGATGAGAAAACTGCACTTGTTTCTTATGTGAGCAAAGGTGATAAATGGATTATTGATAGTGGTTGCTCACATCACATGACTAGTGACAAAAGTAAATTTGAAACCCTAGATCATTACAAAGGTAGAAGTGTTAAGTTTGGTAATGATGCACCATGTCCTGTAAAGGGTAAAGGATTAATTAAGTTGACTGATAAGATCACTTGTGAAAATGCTTATTGGGTTGAAGGTCTTAATTATAATTTGCTAAGTGTTGCACATCTTAATAGCACTAGTTACCAAGTGGAGTTTCATCACAAAAAAGCTAAAATATTTGATGCCACTGGTGAACTGATTGGAAGTGGAGAACAGACAAGAGGTAATTTGTTCTATCTAGACCTATCTGAAGAGACATGCTTGATTGCACAATTTGATGATATATGGTTATGGCATAAGAGGCTATGTCATGTTAATTTTGATAATCTAGTAAATATTAGTAAAAAGAAGAAAGTTAGAGGTTTGCCAAGATTAAAGAAACCTGATAATGTGATGTGCAAACAATGTTAGTTGGGTAAAATGACAAAGTATAGTTTCAAGAGCAAGACTTTTACTTTTGAAAATGATTTAGATCTGGTTCATACTGACCTTTGTGGACCTATGGGTGTACAAATATATTTTGGTGCTAAATACTTTATTCTATTTTTTGATGATTACACTAGGATGATGACTGTAATGTTTTTAAAAGAAAAATATGATGCATTTCAGTTGTTTAAGTGGTATTTGGCTAAGGTTGAAAAATAAATAGGTAGAAACCTAAAATGTATGAGATCTGACCGAGGTGGAGAGTTTATATCAAATGAGTTCAATCTATTCTGCAATGATAGAGGAATCAAGAGACAAATGTCTGCACCTAGAACACCTCCATCAGTTTTGCCAATCCTTGGCATCTAACCAGTTTGGTAATCTAGATATCAATGTTAAACTCCTCGATTCTATTTATCCATCTGCATCTCCTCCCAGACACTTCTTGTTGTGAAAAGATATCTTTAACTGCAACACTTGGTACAAAAGCAATCACAGTTGCTCCCATCAAATAGCATCTAAAAGCCTTCACAACCTTCATAAGAGCATATGCTTGTTTCTCATTAATATCATACTTTAATTCGGCAACCTACAAAGATTTACTAAAAAATGCAATAGGTTGTTCAAAACCTTCATTACTTTTCTACAACAAAACTACAACAATAGTGTGAAAAGAAGCAAAAGAAAAGATATACATTGGAATACTATAATTGGGTTCCTTTAGTACAGGTGCATCCTTGATTGCTTGCTTGATCTTCTTGAAAGCCTCATCAGGTTCACCATCCCATTTTATTTCAGATCCTTTCTTTAACATCTTGGATATTGGCCTGGTGGTCTTAGAAAAGTTAGTAACAAATCTCCTTAAGAAATTTACCTGACCAAAGAAAGATTGAATTCCCTTAAAATTTTTTGGATTTTGAATCTTGTCAATTGCCATTACTCTTTCTAGGTCAATTCTCACTCCTTGCTTCCCTACTAGGTGGCCAAGCAACTTTCCCTCAATCACACCCAATGCACATTTCCTAGGGTTTAATGAAATGCCATATTCCAGAGCTCTCACAAATATCTTCTCTAAATGAGAACAATGATCTTCTTTTTTTTTGGAATATGCAGTTAAGTCATCTTGATAAACAACAAGGAAATCATTTATGAATTCAGCAAAAGGAACATCCATTGCTCTTTGAAAAGTTGCAACAACATTTGTGAGACCAAAAGGCATCCTTACATAAACATATGTTCTCTAAGGTGTTGTAAAGGCTATCTTGAACTATTTTGATTCTTTCACAATCACCTGATTGTAACTAGAAAAACCATCCATCATGGACATCAGGTCAAACCCAGTCACTCTTTGCAGCATTGCCTCCATGTTAGGCAATCAATAATTGTCTTTTAGAGAAGAGATGTTTAAATTCCTGAAGTCTACACGCAATCTGATATCTCCATTATTTTTTCTAACAGGAACTAAGTTTGACACCCAAGAGGAATGTCTTATGGGTTCTATGATTCCAACATCTCTTAGCTTCATCAGTTCTTCTTGCATTTTGGGTGCTAGAGTAGGATTGATTGGTCTTTGCTTCTACCTGAAAGGTTTAGTATCCTTATTCAAAGGAATGACATGCTGAAATAAATCTTCTTTGTAAACCTTAAGATCATCATATGACCATGCAAAGACATGTTTGAATTTTCTTAACAACTCAATCAAAGACCTTCTTACCTGCTGAGACATTTGTTTTCCAATGTACACATTTTTTGGTGTTTCCTTAGCACCAAGATTTATTTCTTCCAAGTCCATTTGGTCCCTTTTCTTGGTGTCCATCTGGAATCTATCCTAACTATCAAATACAGTTTCTAAAAAAACAAGTCCCTTGGGAACCTTGTTGGTCTT
This sequence comes from Chamaecyparis obtusa, assembly GCA_027943335.1. Lineage (NCBI taxonomy): Eukaryota > Viridiplantae > Streptophyta > Pinopsida > Cupressales > Cupressaceae > Chamaecyparis > Chamaecyparis obtusa. Next base: position 181,028 of record BSBK01003064.1, on the reverse strand, counting down.
AAGTTGTATAACTTCATTTCCAAAGACAACTTCTTTTCCTTCTGCAGTCTCAACCAAAGCTGAGCAATCCAATTCCTGACCATGATACTGATCTTCACAATTCATAAATCTCAAGATGTCCTGGTCATCTTCAAAAACCTACCATTTCTCAACATTATTTGGTATACTAGGCCTAGCCTGAATTTCAACTTTAGAGATGCCTACAAAAGTAATGTCACTAGGATTGATTTCTATATTGGCTAACAAGTCAGCCATCTTATTGTTACTCCTATCCTTCCATACAATATTGAAGGCATCAAAACTTTCAATCATGTCCCAGATAACATTCCTATATTGTTTCAACCTTTTGTTCTTAGAAGCATATACTGATCTTACTTGAGACACAACTAATTCAGAATCACCAACAACCTTTACACATTTAATTCCATGCTTGTGTGCCAACCTCAATCCTATTAACAATGCTTCATATTCTGCTATATTATTGGTACAAGAGAAGCTAAGTGTGAAAGAGAACTTGTAAGTATTTCCATCGGGAGAAATGAGTAAAACAAGGTGCTCATGAACCATCTTTGTAGTTAGCACCATCAAAGTACATCACCCACAACTCACCCTTCTCAGATTTAGCATTTACTTCTATAGTGATAGGGGGCAGCATAGGCTCTCTTTCAAGCACAGTGACCTCTACCTTGAAGGCATTGATATCAGTATCTGCAAAAAAGGTAATCTCATTGTTAATATTCTTTTCAATCATATGGGTTACCCTTGACTCCCTTTCAACCTTAATAGACTGATCATCAATATTGAAAGTTGCATAGGACAAGTCACATTGCAAACTTCCACCCATGGAAGCACTCCACTTCCTAGATAATAGCATCCCATAATGAGGAGGAATATCTACCACCAAGACACTCATGGTCAGCTCCTTTTCTGGATAGGCTGCCAATTTGTAAGGCAATGCATTTATAGTCCCAATGACTGGAACTTCTCTTTGGTCCATTGCACAATATCTACCCTAGACTGTATAAACCTTAAGGCCCAAATTTTCCATGATCTTAAAAGTCATGACAATATTTGAGGCACCTGAATCAATCATGTAATTCCATAGTGTCATTCCATTCACTATGATACTTAAGAAGAATGGATCTATGTTTTCAAGGATAGCATTGACAAAGTTTTCCAAGTATATAGGTGGTATTTGAGATACCATTCCTTGAACTTCCACTTCTTTCATAACTTTTTCCTGGGACTCATTAGCATTACGAGCAACATTATTGTCACAAACATTATCTACACATGCTAGAGCCCTATCCTTATGCTTAGGGATTCTCAATAATTCTGACAAAGGAACCTTGATAGTTATCTAAGACAATACAACTAACATATCAACAGGGGTAGAGGAAGGAATCTCGATCTGCATTGTTCTAGTATCCTTTTGTTTCTCAGATACATCAGCTATAATTGTCACCTTCATTTTCTTAGTTTTAGCCATTGTACTAACTGGCTTCTCAACTTCCTTTTGGTTGTCTCTATCATGAACAATAGACATCTTCATAGCTCCAACTCCCTTTAGCTCTCACTTCTTACCCTTTACATTTTTGAACATCACTAGGTAATCATCTTTTGGTTTGTTTCTGATGGGTCCCTTGGAACTAGTATTTTTTATAAACATTCCTGCAACTTTTCCAGTGGTATCATTTGTTGTCATACTTCTAGTCTGCACTTGGGCTACCATCTCTACAGTGATCCTAGCAATTTCCTCCTTTGAAGGTGTTCTCAAATTCACTTGCTATGAGGAAGAATTCATGTTAGATGTCTTTTCATCAATGTCTTCATCATCATAAAAGAATTCTTGATGGAATAATGCCCAATTGTGTCTTTTCAAACACACATCAGTTTCTTCATCAACATTAGAAATGTCTTCATGTCCCAAATATGAAGTAGTCATGTTACACCCAATATCATCATTAGTTTCTTCTTGATCAAGTTCTTCAGCTTCATCATTTTGGTATGCAAACATGGACTGTGCAACCACACAATGTTTTGCAAAATGAGGAGATTGGCAAGCCATACACCATGGTGTATCCTCCATGACATTTACAGAAGACTTTTTTAAAGGATCATGGATAAATTTGTCATTATGTCCTTTTGCAGTAGGGACAATAGGTTTACCATCCTTCCATTGGGTGTTGTAAGGGTAATTTTGCACCCTATTCCGCCTACTGAAGTTATTATTGAAGTGAGGCTTTTCTGCAGCAAAGACCTTATGACTTATGTTACTAGGTGCTTTCAAGTCCTTGAGTGCATTCAACACTTTATCCAACTTGTCCTCTTCTTGCTTCTTATTTCCAACATTTCTTTCATTATCCCTTTTATATTTTTTGTCCCCAAATAACTTTGGATCATCTCTTTTCCCACCCAATTTTCCATATATTTTCATATTGTTCTCAATGTTGACAACAATTCTAAAGGAATCTCAGAGAGTTCTAGGCTCTTTGTCTCTCAGTAAGTATCCCATCTTGCCATCAAAAAAATTGAAGTATGTGGTCAGGTAGACATTGTCATCTAATCTCATAACTTGAAACAACTTATGCATACCCTTTTGAAATCTCATGTTGAACTCAGCTACAGACTCATTCTGATTCTTCCTTATGGTGTTAAATTCATTTAGCATGAAATTGGCATTAGGCCTATCACTATATTTCTCCTTGAAGCATTTTTCAAAAGCATCCCATGTGTCAATGCAGTAGTCAGGGAGTCTTTTGAACTAGTCTCTAGCATCTTCCACCAAAGACTGAACAAAAAGTTTCATGACTACATCCTCATGCTCAATTTTATAACCTAAGGTGTTCTTCACAACTAATGGCATTATTACCAAAAAATTTGGTTACCTTATCCCTTATATTAGATGTGAAAGCATTTGGGTAACCTGGTATTCCATCAAAGAAAATTTGCCTATACCCTTCTAATCACATAGGTCTTCTTTGAAAACTTAGACCAGTGTTTCCACTGGGACTAGCATTCATATCTATATTTCCACCTACTTGTGCACTTGACTATTGTTTAGGATCAACATTTAACTTGGTAGATGAAGCAGAAAGTGAATTATGAGTAGTAACATTACCAAGTGGAATAGTATCAGAAGTTGTAAATGGCATACCTATTTCAATGGTAGATGGTCTAAGAGTGTTTGCAGATAAGGCCTTCAAGAACTGGATCTTCTTTCTTTTTTTTCTACAATAGAGGCTTCAGATTCAGCCTTCTCCATTTCCCTTGCTAGATCATCATTTTCCTTCCTTTTCCTTTCCATCTCTGTGTCTTCACTTGAAATAGGTGGTGGGACTTTTGGTCTTTCCATAGGCTCATTTATTTGAATCCCAACCATCTTTTTCTTTCCCTTTCATTAACAACAACAGTAGGTCTGGTTGTTTCACTTTCATTTTTATCTTTAGGTTGAGAAGCATAACTCTAGACCTATCTAATCACAGGGCCCTCTTATTCAAACTCACGATCTTGCATCATATATTCTTTTTCACTTCTCAAAGCATCAAGATCACCGAAAATTTCATGCTGTAAAGTTTTAGGAGTAGAAGCAAGCTTTTTGTTTCTCTCTTTTAGCTCATTAATCTTTCTAAGTAGAGACTCTCTTTCTATTAATGCATTCATTTTTTTAGCCTCTCTTTCTTTTTGTAATCTCTTTTATATTTCATCTTGCTCTGCTAATTGTAATCTCAATGCACCCAAATCATTTGGGTCTATCATAATATCTTCAAAGCTTGATGACACATCCATATCAGCGAGACTTTGATATGGGAAATGGACCCGCCTTGGCCCCATGGGTTGCCTTCTAAACATGTCCTCATCTGGATCTAAATTTTTCCCAAAGCCCCTTTCTCTTGCCTGCACATTTTGATTTGCAGGTAGTGAGACTTTGTCCTAAAATAATATTTCTGGGGTATCATAAAAATTATCTCTGGAGCAACCACTATCAAATTTAGAACTTTTATACTATGATTCTATTAGAATAAATGAGGGGGGGGGGGGGAGTGAATCAATTAGATTAGTTATCCTACAGTCCCAAATACAAATATGTAACTTTCAAAATAATTTCAACAAATTTTGCAACTCAGTAACATAAACTACTAAACTGTCTGTGCCTTTACCGATTACAAGTTAACTAACTCACTGTAGTTACTGACCAAATCAAATATGTAGTATGTAAAGTATGACAATAAAACAATCATCATAGAAACACATAACATAATGATTTAATGTGGAAACCTTGTTAAGGGAAAAACCACCTGGGATCAGTAACCCAAAATAATTTTCACTCTTCTGAAGTGAGCTCGGTGAAGAGTCAACCCTGTTAAAGGCTACAAACACATTGTTAGGTGTGACCTTGTTAGAGGATTTAAGACTAACAATTATCATTCAACCAACATTCACTATGGGGTTGATAGAATAATAATGTACATTCATTGAATGACATAGGGGCATAACATAAGACAATTAAGTCCACTTGATTAAGAGATTTTTCTATATCAATGGTTAAACTGAAACAATAGTTGATCTGATTACAATACAACTCAATTTTCAGATGTTCAAATCTATTCTAAGCCCATAAAAATCCTCTGATCAATATATTAATTCACTTCCTCAACTTAATTTTACTCAGTAATAGCTCTCTAATGCTTAGTACTGTTCTGCAGTTTAGTTCTCCTTCAACCAGTCTGATTAGGCATGCATGAAACTGTATTGACATGAAATCTTTGCAGTCTTCTTTCTTTCAACATGTTTCAAATAAAGTGTATCATCTTAAAATGGAAGCACTTCCATGTTAAGATCATTTAGCCCTCTGAGTAAGTGGTTTGGGGTCATGTTGAATGCCTTGAATTGGTCTTTTCTTAGATTTGGCTCTTTCCCCATTTTCCACTTCTTTTCTGCATAATTCTGGCATCTTGAACTAAAATTTTGAGATTCTTGACTTTTGGGTCAAGGGTGACATTTTTGGGTCAAGGACTACCTTGAACCTGACCTAGGGTGGGGACTACCTTGACCCTGAACTAGGGAGGGGTCTACCTCATCCTCGACCTAGGGCGGGGTCTACCTCGTCCCTGACCCTAGGTCTAAATTTCAAGTTTCCATGATTTTTGGATGTTAGGTTTTGGAAAGAATTGTTTTCTTGCTTCTGGGTCGGCTGTTTTGGTCTTTGAAATGGTAAACTCTTAATTATATTTAATTTAGGTCCATTTCTAAAGGGTTGAGGCCTAATTGGAATTTAATTCCCCAAGGTGGCCCCTCTAGAGGATTGTGCCCTAGATCACTATAAAAGGAAGCCTTCCTCTCTCATTTTCACATCCATAATCAAGCAACTTCATGATCAAGAGCTCTCAAGGAGATATTCACAAGCCATCAACTTCTCTCTCAAGCAAGCATTCAAGCAATCATCCTCTTCTCCATTCAAGTTCTCCATTGAAGATCAATGATTCAAGCATTCAAGGCTTTGAAGGGATTTGGTTTAATCATTCAAGATTCATCATTCAAAACCCTAGATCTAGCCATCATGGTGGTGTGATCTTCCTTCAAGATCCTTTGTTCATCTTTAAGATCTATTCATTCTTCCCTCAAGGTGGATTCCAAGCGTACAATCATGAAGGTTTGGATTTACATTTGTTAGTATTGATTCCAAGCTTTCATATTAACATACTTGATTGCATTTCAAATACAATTACATATCTATTTAATATCATAGCTTCATTGTTAGATCTACTTCTACTACTTGCTAGCATTCTCTATTTTAATTCTATTATTAAGGTTGATTCCAAACCAGGGTTTGACTAAGGCAAACCCCTCATCTAAACAACAAAACCATTTTTCTTGCAGGTATAGGTACAAGACAATGAATTAAAGTGCAGATCTAGATACCCTTTTCGGTGAACTTCCAGGATCCACGAACATAATTTTCATTGGAGCAGTTGGGTCAAGGATGACCTTCAGTGACGGGTAGGATCCTGCCCCAAGGTAAGACCTTGCCCTGCTATCTTGGTCAAGGATGACCTGACCTCATATCAGAAAAAGATTTCTGGGTTTTGTAGATCTCGTAGTTTCAGTTCAACATCACAAAAATCAATAGTTTCTGAGACTGTTTGACAGGGTTTTGAGTAGGTTCTTTTCAGAGGTAATACCTTTATTTCTTCATTTCAATATTACTCTTCTACATTTACTTTCCATATCAATACAATTTCATGTATGTTTAAAATATTTTCTTTGGGGTCTCTTTTATGTGCAAACCATTATTCTAGGACCCCATCCATATTTTATCTTATACATAAAGAAACTCATATCTCTTATATAGACAGATAAACCATTTTCATATCAACCATCAGATTTTGCTGCTTATTCTCCTTCATTGATTTTTCCTCTTAAACCTTCCTTGACAGATGTGTCAATAACAAGTTTCAATTCCATCCTTTAGATCTTTGAATTTTGTCAGCTCATGACAAACTTTATCCTTAATCTCGAAATCATAACACTTTCCAACTCATCAATTTTTGTCAGCTAAAATTAAGCATTTAATACTTTCATCCATACTTGGTTAACAAAGAAATGCATTGGTGAACACAAGCTTGGTTAATATTGTCGCTCGGTATACACTACACTGGCTCGGTGCATACTAAAGTGCTTCATTTACCGACCACATTGCCTTGTACATTTTACTTCCTCCATCATAATAGATTAATGCAACATAATAAAGTCAACAATATAAGGTCATAGACTCATCAATAAGTTACCCAAAGTATTCCTTATCCTCATCTATCATATCCATATGTCTCCATGTAGATATCTCAGTTCTTCATCTTTTCTATCCTCTTTACAGATGTTTAGATGTTTGCAACTAACATGATAAGTACTGTCAAAACTAATTGACATCAATGACAACATAATGAATGATTTAATTATCTTACATATCATTTCAGTACTCGGTGATCTCTAATCACTAATCTTCAAGTCATTCAGGTATTCAATCAGTTGTAGTTCATCAATCTCACCCTTTGGCATTGATGACAACACAAGCAATATGAAATATGTCATGCACATACCAAACATGTATTCTACAACTATGTAAGTAAATGCTGTAGCTCGGTAAGCTCTCTCTAGCTTGATATTTAATATGTTTAATCACTATGTTATATGACAACATTACAAGTGCAGACTTTCCTCTGTGGATTTGATCTTTTTAGCTCTCAGATTCCTTCTGTTCTTCAGTAACAAATCTTTAAAACTCTCCCTGAATTTCTTAGATTATCTATCCCTTAGATAGATATTCTATTGATCTCTTTATTTATCTCTCATATTGTTTATCTCTCCCTTTGACAACAATGCCAAAGAAAAACATAAAACATACAGCTCTGCAATAGCTAAGTAACTCTCTATTGTTCGGTGCAGACAATGTATCTCTATATACTGTTATGCAAATCTCCGTTCTAGCTCCTCAAATCTTTCACAACCTTAGACATTAGCCAAAGTGTGAGCTATGTTGCATAAACATGAATGATCTTTTGATAAGAATAAGCTGAAGCAACCTCCAGATCACATTAGTGACCGGTAGATAGGGGACGAACCCCAAGTCTAGTCCTCAAGTATTCAAAAGTTTCCTTTGGTAGAGGCTTGGTAAAAATATTAGCAAGTTGCTCCTTTGATGTAACATATTCCAGTTTGACTTGCTTCTCTTGTACTTCTTCTCTTAAGTAGTGATACTTAATAGAAATATGCTTTGTCTTCGAATGCATTACATGATTCTTAGAAATATTTATTACACTAGTGTTGTCACAATATATAATCACCAGCTTAGTGATTACCTCATTCATCCCTTCCAACACTTGTTTAATATAAGAAATGTTTGAATAGTTTGTAGCAGTAGTAACATACTCTGCTTCGGTAGTAGACTGAGAAATACAAGGTTGTTTCTTACTTGTCCAAGTAACAAGTCTTTCACCAAAGAAAAATGCTCCTTTGGTTGTGTTCTTTTTGTCATCTATATTTCCAGCCCAATCTACGTCGGTGTAGACTCTTAGTTCAAATTTTCCTTCCTTAGGATACCATAAGCCATATTCCTTTGTTTTCTTTAGGTATCTCGGGATTCTTTTTACTATAACCATATGTGAATCCTTTGGATTGGCAAAAAATCTAGCAACAATCCCCACTGCATGTGCAATATCTAACCTATTGTGTACTATATACATCAATTTACCAATCATAGATTGGTACAATGTCTAGTTTACCTCTGTAGATTCATCATCTTTAGTCAGTTTGCAGCCCGTGAGCATCAGTGTTCCAACTGGTTTAGCATCTTCCATGCCAAATGTTCTCAATACTTCCGTTATGTACTTTGATTGTGTGATGAAAATTCCATCATTTTGCTAAATAACCTGCAAGCCTAGAAAGAATTTAATCTACAAAAGTTTAACCATAATCAATACCTTCATCCTGTGCATATCCCTTGCAAAAAAGTCTAGCTTTGTTTCTTATAACCTCTCCATTCTCATTCAGCTTATTTCTGAAAATCAATTTATTACCGATAACATTTTTATCTTTTGGTCTAGGTACTAAAGTCCATGTCTTGTTTTTATCAATTTGTTTTATCTCTTCATTCATAGCATTTATCCATTCATCATTCTCAAGTGAAACCTTAACATTCTTCGGTTCAAACTCACAAACTAAGCATACATTCTATCTTAACTTACTTCTTGTCAGTATCCCATCTTGCTTGTCTCCAATGATTTGGTTCTTAGGATGATGCCTTCTGAAAAATCTCGCTAGCACTTGATCTCTCCTTTGTTCTTCATTCTGTTCAAGTTCATTTCCTTGCTTGGTAGCTTCTACATGTTCCTCAATTTCCCTTTGCTGTTCCTTGATTTCTCTTTGCTATTCCTCGGTGTTATTTTCCTGATGCTCGGTCAACTCAGCCTGTGGCTTTGGTAGGTACTCTAGATGTTCAACATAAGTGAATCTACCATAGTCTTCCAGCTCCTTATTTCTTTCTTCATCATTTTTATCAGCAAATTCATCAACTCTGACATTAGCACTTTCAATCATCTTATTAGAAACCTTATTCAGACACTTGTAAGATTTACTTTTAGTAGAATATCCAAGAAATATTCCCTCATCCCCTTTAGAGTCAAATTTCCCATTCCTATCATCTTTCAGAATAAAACATTTACTACCAAAAATTCTAAAGTAACTTACACTCAGTGTGTAACCAAACCATAACTCATAGGGTGTTTTTTTTGTCTTTCTTCAATTATACTTGGTTTAGAACATATACAACTGTGATAACTACCTCTCTCCATTATACTTGTACAACAGTCTTTTCTATCATCAGTGTCCTTGTGCAATCAATAATTGATCTGTTTCTCATTTCAGCAACCCCATTTTGCTGTGGTGTTCTAGGTACATAAACCTATCTTTTTATGCCATGCTCATTACAATAGTTAGTGAATTCATTAGAAATAAACTCACCACCTCTATCAGACCTCAAGCATTTCAGTTCTTTCCTAGTTTCTTTTTGTACTTTTGCTTTGTACCTTTTAAACATTTTAAATGCCTCAGATTTCTCCTTTAAAAATATGACAGTCATCAATCTAGTGTAATCATCAACAAATAGAATAAAGTATCTATCTCCATAGTAGCTCTGAGTTCTCATGGGACCACATAGATCAGTGTGAACTAACTCCAAGATTCTTTTTATTGAATAGTCTTTACTCTTAAAACTAGATTTTGTCATTTTCCCCTTTTGACATTCATGACACATAACATGATCATGCTTTGTTAGGCTAGGTAGTCCTCTAACTTTTTTCTTTCTACTTATCTTTATCATGTTATCAAAATTTACATGACAACCTTTTATGCCATAACCATGCATCCTCATTTTTCATTAGTAAACAAGAAGTCTCAACATTGTCAAGATAAAATAAGTTACCTTTAGATTGTGCTCATGTTCCAACAAGCTTTCCACTTTCATCAAATATCTTTACCTTCTTGCTTTCAAAATCTACTTGGTGACCTAAGTTGTTAAGCTGTGCCACACTTAGCAAATTGTAATTCAGTCCTTTTACCTAATAAGCATTATCACATTTGATTTTATCATTTATCAATAAAGATCCTTTTCCTTTAACCATACATGGTGTATCATTACCCATTTTTACTGATCCTCCATTATAATGCTCAAGATGATCAAACTTTTTTTCATCACAAGTCATGTGATGTGTAAAACCACTAACAATGATCCATGTATCATTTTTACTAACTTTAGAAATGAGTGATGTTTCTACATACCTTTCTTCTTCCTCAAAATTATCCTTCATCGCAACAAATACTACTTCAACATCATCATCTGTGTCGGTATCAATATCATTCTCTTCAGTAATGTAACATACCTTTTTGCCCTTATCTCTATGATCTTGGTTGTCTTTGTTGTAGTGTCGGTAAATTCTATTGTTTCTCCTTCCATAGCTTCCTTCACCAGATTTATCTTTGTTTCTATCTTCTTCTTTCTTGTTCGGGCATCTAGCAGCAATATTGCCAACTTCTTTACAATTAAAACATGCTAAAGGTAATTTACCCTTATATCTACCTTTACCTTTAGATAATCTCCTGGCCATAAGAGCTTCAAGTTCATCAAGCTCATCATCAGTATTACTATCACTGTCATTCCTTATATTATGTCTACTACTAGACTTACCAATCTTCAAAGAAGACATGAAAGCAGACTCAACAGACGATACAACACTATTATCAAAATTGTTCAACTCAAAAGTTGTTAGCTTACCAATAAGACTATCAAGAGTAAGAGTATTGCTAGGTGTAGACCTCATTTCATGTATAGAAAATATTATGATTACATAAGCAGGCATCAAGATTCTTATAATTTTACTTACCACTGTATCTCCATCAATGACACCACTAGATCCTCTGATAGCATTGACTACCTCCTTTATTTAGTTTGTATATTGTACTATGTTTTCTCCTTTCTTCATTTTCATATCGTTAAAACTACCTCTTAGACTTTCAGCTTTGGCTCTCTTGACATTTTCATCTCCACCATAGACTAGGGCAAGCTTATCCCATATTTCCTTTGTAGTAGTGCAATTCTTGACATCCTCAAATTCAACATTGGATAGAGCAGCAACAATCTATATCACAATATAGTTGTCTTCTTGTTGGTCTTTCAGTTGATCAAGAGTCAAAGGTCCAGTTGTTGGTTGTAAGTAGCCATTTTCAAGTAGATGTAAGGAAGAATCTCCAATTTTGGATATGTGAAGTTTCATTCGACTTTGCCATATAGTAAAGTTGTCCTTATTCAGCTTCAACACTTCCCTCTTATACATCTTGTAATATTTCTACTGAAGTCCTTAAAACTTTGTTCCAAGCAACACTTTCTCTAATACCAATTGTTAGAATAACTAAGAGGGTAGGTGAATCAGTTAGATCAATTATCCTACAGTCCCAAATATAAAGACGTAACTTTCAAAATAATTTCAACAAATTCTGCAACTTGGTAACATAAACTACTAAACTGTCTATGCCTTTACCGATTACCACTTAACTAACTCACTATAATTATTGACAAAATCAAATATGTAGTATGTAAAGTATGACAATAAAATAATCATCACAGAAACACATAACATAATGATTTAATGTGGAAACCATGTTAAGGGAAAAACCACCTGGGACCGATAACCCAAAATAATTTTCTCTTCTGAAGTGAGCTTGGTGAAGAGCCAACCCTGTTAAAGGTTACAAACACACTGTTAGGTGTGACCTTGTTAGAGGATTTAAGACTAACAGTTATTGTTCAACCAACATTCACTATGGAGTCGATAGAATAATAATGTACATTTATTGAATGACATAGGGGCATAACATAAGATGGTTAAGTCTACTTAGTTAAAATTTTTTTTTGTATCAATGGTTAAACTGAAACAATAGTTGATCTGATTACAATACAACTCAATTTTCAGATGTTCAGATCTATTCTAAGCCCATAAAAATCCTCTGATCAATATATCAACTCACTTCCTCAACTTACTTTTACTCAGTAATAGCTCTCTGACGCTCAGTATTGTTCTGCAATTTGGTTCTCCTTTAACCAGTCTGATCAAGCATGCATGAAACTGTATTCACGTGAAATCTCTATAGTCTTCTTTCTTCTGGCATGTTTCAAATAAAGAAATTCATATCTCTTATATAGACAGATAAACCATTTTCATTTCAACCATCAGATTTTGCTGCTTATTCTCCTTCATTGATTTTGCCTCTTAAACCTTCTTCAGTAGATGTGTCAATAATAAGTTTCAATTCCATCCTTTAGATCTTCTTTGAATTTTTTTAGCCGTGGATCTCATAACAAACTTTATCCTCAATCTCAAAATCATAACACTTTCCATCTCATCAATTTCTATTGTCTAAACTTAATCATTTAATACTTTCATCCATACTCGGTTAACAAAGAAATGCATCAGTGAACACAAGCTTGGTTAATACTGTCGCTTAGTATACACTACATTGGCTCGATGCATACTAAAGTTCTTCATTTACTGACCACATTGCCTTGGACATTTTTCTTCCTCCTTCATAATAGATTAATGCAACATAATCAAGTCAACAATATAAGGTCATAAACTCATCAATAAGTTACCCAAAGTATTCCTTATCCTCATCTGTCATATCCATCTTTCTCCATGTAGATATATTTGTTCTTCATCTTTTCTCTCCTCTTTACAAATGTTTATATGTTTGCAACTAACATGATAAGTACTTTCAAAACTAGTTGACATCAATGACAACATAATGATTGATTTAATTATCTTACATATCATTTTAGTACTTAGTGATCTCTAATCACTAATCTTCAAGTCATTCAGGTATTCAATCATTTGTAGTTCATAAGATTCATCCTCATTAGGAGATGCATGTTGTGCCCTATTTCTAGCATTATTTTGTTCTCTTACAGGGGCACTAGTAGATTCCCCATGTCTTCTTATCCAACTTTTCTTTCCCGATCTAGGCAACTCCTCTAGAGTAACCTCTAGATGCTTCTTGACAAAAGACCTAGTATTTCTTCTTTTGTCCATGGTTTGTAATTTGTAAACACTGGTTCTAACCCTTTGAGTCGCCACCCACCTAATGGGAAATCTTAAGAAACAAACCTTGAGAAACTTAGAAGAAAAACATAGACTGAGACAAGAGAAACACAAGAATCTTACTAAAACTCCTTTTTCTTTATACTCTCCCCAGTAGAGTCACCATTTTGTTGGTTCCTTTTCTTTCTACTTACAGATTTACAATATGATTGACAAACAAATGTCACTGACTCTATCACCACTCCAAATTAGGCAAGAAAAAGGGCCAATTAACAAGGATCAAGAGAATGATCCTCCTACACTTTGAGCTTTAATGCTCAGGCAGGTATACCTTTGATTCACTTCTTAAATGAATCAAAAAATATTCAGCATTAATGTCCTTGACACATTAATTTGAAGATTTTATCATTTATATGTTGGTTGATGATGAAGAACTGCTTCCTGAGAATGAACCAGTGTCTTATCCTAGGGCACAACCTCAACAGAAAACTTAAACTCAAACACACTCAAATATAGAATAAGTGCTTTGCCTATTATTCCTCTCACTCTCACACTTGGACATCAGATTCTCACTAAACCATGAATTTTCCAAGACTATCTTTAAGGATTTAATCGCGACTTTGGAAGGAACTCAAAGATAATTTCACAATTTACTTTGTAAACCATACATTAACCTTCTTTGCAACATTAACATATAAGAATTTAAGATCAAAACAAGAAAGCATTCAAAAATTTGAGATTGGAATTCAAGTGTATTCTCATTAAAATTTTCAGTATCAATACATTGAAAATGACCAAATACTAGAACCAAACCCTAAATCCAAGCTCTCTCTATTCAGTTAGTAATTTCACCACCCTTTGAAAAATACATCAGATTGCTATATATAGTCACTAGTCATCTTGAAATCCCTAAAAATCAGGATGCAACAAGCTACATATGACTAGGACAAAAGTAGGGTTTCAACAACCATACCAACCAGATAATCAAGAAATTTACTGCAGAAATGACACACCAAGCAACCCGAAGCAATCAAGTCCAAATTGATCTATATTTATGGCCAAAATCCTGATTGGTACACTAGAGACTGGAAGTTTCATCATTTGAGATCATTGTTTACTTCATCTGCATCATAAATTGATTGACCGATTCACCCATTTTTCCACGGAATAGATATCTTCCTGCAAACAAGCATCACTTCTGGACCATACTGTGATAGTGTACAAGATCAAATTGAGTAGATCGGCTGCCCAAGCATTAAATAACCAATCCTTTACTTGTAGAAAACCCTTAAATATTTCAAATTCTGGTGGCAACAATCAGACAAGCTTAAAAAATAATCGTTGATGTCTACCCTTTCTCAGCACATCGAACGATTCTCATAAATTGACATAACAATCAACTTAGCCCTTTTAAAATATCCAACCAAATGCTCTATCTCGACAACCAATCTGGAATGAGCACCTTAGCATGACTTGGCAATGGACCTACTTTCTTCATCAGTATTTCCATCAGACGGTTGTCGCAACATCATGGTGGGTAATCTTTGCTTTGCGGATGTGCGGCAACTGTTAGATCAAAACAAGAGATTAAGTGCTTTAATAAAAGTCAAAACCTTAGTGAAATATACCATTAGGACTTAGGGAAATTAATAAAAATCATCGGGGCTTAGACTTAGGGAAAATAAAGTATCGACTTAGGTGAAAAAGAAGTCTAAGAAGTATGGCCCCGCCCGATGGTAAAATAAAGCACATGCTTTATAAGGATTTTAAGTGACCTGAAAAGGTAATGAGGAAAAATAAAAAGGCACTAGTGCATTTGACCCACATTTCCAACCCACATTTCTAACCAAGCATTAAAATGGTTTTCCTTGGTCAGTTTATAGAAGGAAAAATTTGATTTTTTTAAATCCATTCCCATGTTGGTCGTAATTACAACAACCATGATAGGTCGTAATTATGACCAACACATCAATATAACTTTAAAAAAAACATAGGGATCATTTTATTTCATTTTGTTATATTTCACGTACGGGAAAGCAGAGGTGAAGGAGGGTCAAAGGAGGGCATCTGTCAACACCACCTATGCATCTAGCCTCAACTCCACCTGTAAGCACTACTCTTCATCAGTAAGTTGACCCCATTTCACCTTTGTGCTGCTACTGCACGCATTTCATCTGATCTTCACTGGTTTAATACATGATTAATATATATTGTATATTTGGTTTTTTATTCATAGGTTTGAAACCCTAATCTCTGCACTTCTAATGGTGTTCATGCCATCATTAGAAGTGGTGTGAACACCATTATAACTTAAAAAAAATAGAGGGTTCATTTTAGGACATTTTGTTATATTCCGCGCGTGACAAAGCAGAGGTGAAGGAGGGTCAAAGGAGGGTATCTGTCGACACTGCCTATGCATCTAGTCTCGACTCCACCTGTAAGCACCACTCTTCATCAGTAAGTTGACCCCATTTCACCTTTGTGCTGCTGCTACACGCATTTCATCTGATCTTCACTGGTTTAATACATTCAATTAATATATATTGTATATTTGGTTTTTTATTCATAGGTTTGAAACCCTAATCTCTGCACTTCTAATGGTGTTCATGCCACCATTAGAAGTGGAATGAACACCATTAGAAGTGGCCCATAAATTGGGAAAAATATGTCAAATGATGTAATAAGAGAACCATGGTTGATAGATTTGAAAGTTTTAGTTGGTTGAAAGTCTTAGTTGGATACCCATCTTAATCAAAATCTCTCAACATTATCAACATATTCTGTAAAGGTTTGCATATACATGTTTTATAATATATTATATGTAATGAGCAAGAAAAATGACACCATCAATAGGGCCTTTGGAAAATAACACCGCCAATAGGGCCTACAAAAATAAATGCAGTCAAACAAAATGATGTGCATAAAAAAATAATTAGCAATCATAGAGGATGCCATATAAAATAAGACTTTATCATGGAAATGCTTTAGTAATTCTTTAGTAATGCTTTTGTTCAATTACAAATATTAAAAATAGCATGGAAATGATGTACATCAATTTGAAATATAGAACTTATACAATAAGATCTTTATCAACATCACTGCTTTATGTTTACATTTGGTAGCCATTTTTTTTAAAAAAGTGAACCCTTCTTTCACATTTGCACTCCAATTAACCTACTCAGAGGAGTTTCCATCTGAATAGAAGTGCCTACCACCAGTATTGAAAGGCACATGGCATAAGTTCTTTGCAAACAAATGGTAAGAAAGAACATATATGTCACTTTTCATATAATAGATCTTCAAACTCATTTCAAGCTCAAAGCTCCCATCCTTATGGATGTATCATGTACTAAATGCCCTACTAACAGTACCCATTTCCAAATGATTCAAAATCGATATTGATCAGGCAGTTATCAGAAGAATAGTTTGTTCTCATATCAAAGACATAAAATTTTCATAGAGGTGGTTCTATTGAACTAATTTAGTTAAATGAGATTAACAATGTGTAGAACAAGACATATAATAGTGAGAGATATCAAGTTAGGTAAATAGAATATTTCTTTCTTAAAAAAACATGCACAGGATGGCCACAACTCCTGGAAACACAATTCATTCCTAACTTCTCATCAAAAAATGTAAACTAAGTCCAAGAACTTTGTAACTATTTGTGTTGATAATTTTAGTATCTGGGATTACATGGGCTCAATAGAAACTTTTAGTGGGTAGGCCGTAAAGTATCTCATGGTTAATAACATGCACACAACTTGATCATGGCAAGTAGGATTGCTATTTAATATTAATCACTAACAATTTGTGCAATTCTATCAGTTTGGCAATCTTTCAACATTTATGAGTCTTTCAAATGACTCTCTTTCAAATCCAACTATTCCTTTTTATGAATAATTTAATTATTTTGTGACTGTTCCATTAAAGATCTTCACTCTTGACTTCAAGTTTATTACTGTCACTTTCAATTAAAGTCACAATATTTATCCATTTATATGACTGCATAAAATACATAGTGCACATTTCCATGAATAAAGATTATTTTTTACATGATTAAATGACTCCGTTGGAATTACACTCATGCTACACCATTATGTTGCACATTGATGACCTTTCTATCCCTTAAAATTGTTGAAATTTATCGTACCTTTGTTCTGATTAAAAGAAAATCATAGTCCACAAAGAATACTCGATATTCAAAGGTGGACTCCATAACCCCTTACTTCCAGGACTCCATAACCCACCCATACCAACTTACTTCCAGGACTCCATAACTCTAAATAGTCTTGAAAAATGATGCCAAACAACAAATTTTCAACTTTATTTAATCATCCCACTCGGGAATCTCCAACCTTCATCAGGAATCCCCAACCAACAATTGGTGCTTGCTAAGTGCACCCTTCACTGTGTTCTCCACCAAGACTGTCAAAACAACATAGAATACATAGGATACACCTAGGACATCTCCCACCAAAAAAAAAGTGATCATAGGGGTGGGAGTGATCAACATATGAGGCCATTTGAGTTGGAGCCTTATCATACTGAGCCTTTTTATCATATGATGTCCATACCTCATAAGAATTTGAACTTACATCAATATATGTATATTTATACTTATCATAAAATGCACCATTATGTTCACATAATTTCTATTTTCATATGTATTATAGCTTTGCAAACTAGTCATCTTAGGTGCACGAGGAGATTCAAACATGCATGTGTCATAAATGGGACAAAAAAGAATACACCTATTGTCAAACTTTATGTGAGTTAGGTACAAATATGCATACCTTTGATATTCCTTGGTCAACAAATCTAAAATTTGTTCACAACTTAGTGAACCACTGTCTTCATTGACACCTTGTGAGTTCATTCTTATACTGGAAATGCGCTAAAGTAATTGGTTTATCCTAATGATAACATAATATTTGGAAGATTTAGTCATGGGATTTGATAAATAATTCTTTGGATAGCACATCATAAAATAAAGTATTATCGCATTCCATGAGATAACATCTCTTTATGGCATTCCATCAAATAGTTTATTTGCCTTGTGTATATTTCCACATTTTCCATACATATCTATCAAAGCATTTTCCACTGTAATATCCAACAAAAATCCCCCTTCCATTATGCTTTGATGGATGCCCATACCTTAATGTTCTAACACTCCCGTTTCGGCACAGGCTGGTAGGATGCTGGAAAAAGTCATGGAGTTTGGATTTACACCTGCTAATTGCATTTCCTTAAAAGTTTCCATGGCCTTCTCAATAGTCATAGCATTCCATGAGACCACATTTCTTTGACCCCTAATTTCTCTGCTGCAAAGTTAGACAATAGATTTGTCCTTTCTAGTTTTAACTGCATTATTTACCTTTAGAATATAGAGAGTTGGTGCTCCTCGAAAGTCTAGATCAACTAAATTCATGGTGTTAATATGAATTCTCTTCATGTGTGATGGATGTATTATGATGGTTTATTACAGCTTCATTAAGCACCATACTTCTTTCTTGTTGTCTTGATGATAATTGACACAATATGTCATCTTATGCACATGACTGATTATGGGTTTACTTGATTGGACAGTAGAATCATGATTTACATGTTGATAAGGTGGCTGTCCAAAATATTTTCATTCTTGATAACATGTGAGCTTGGTAGTGATTGATGGAGATACTTGATATCTATCATCCTCGATCATAACACATTCTCATATTGCATTTCTTTGATGTGCTCCTTGATGCTAAATAGGAAAATTATCTTATTGAAAGAATTCACGATTTTCCTTGATACAGTTGATGCTTATTAAATATTTGTGGAAATAATATGAAAACTATCTACTTGAACTCTTACTTGCTATGTACAATTTTCCACTATCTCCTAACTATCTTGAGGTGCTCAAGGTCTACCACCCCTTGACCACATGTGTTTTGTTGCTATTATGTTACTAGGTTAAAGATGGGGACATCACACTATCTATAGAAGACTGTCATGAAACACTCGGTCTTGTGATTGAATAGAACTATCCTTTTTGAAACTGTCACATTAAGAAGTATAAAAGGTTATGTCTTTCATGATACACCCTTGAGAGGAATGTCACATTCATGTTCCTTTCACCTTGCCTGCAGTAGTTTTCATGTGTTGTATGACTATCCTATAGGTCCCTTTTCATTGCTTTGTCATTTTTCTTTGAAAAGTACATGACTTCATCCTTTATTCTTTGTCTTTTCAATTGAGATCATCATATCAACCATTTTATAGTCTTTGACTCAATTGTGTCTAAGAACTCTTCCTTTCATTGTCTGTGTGTCTATCATTCTTTCCATACTATGATTCAAAATTGAACCTTTCTAGTAATATCTATCACCACTGTCATATTTTCATGACTTACACCCACTATTATTCATCCTCATAGTCATCATTCCAAAAGGACTGCTTTATTTCTATATCTCTATCATTAATAAAAAACCGTCACCCTCTAATCTCTTCGGTTAGACTTGATTTGTCTTTAGATAAAAGGTCTATATCATATGCACTTGGATTGTCATATTAATTTCTCTTAGCTATTCTTTAACATCATGACTGTCATTTAAATCTGATGATTTAGGGCCTTTGTTCATGCAAACACTATCCTCTTATTTTCCCTTTATCATTGATGTTGTTGACTCTGGAAGACTATGATGGTTGTTTACTGGCTGCCCTTCAATAGGACACTTGATTGTACCTATTTGAACATAGTTCAAATCCCAAAAGTCTGCATTTCTAGGATTGTTCAACATTGTCCTAGTCAATCCATGTTTGTATGCTTGTTGCCCATATCAACCTGTATCACTTGCAATGTTTCCTTGCTTATGAAGAGGAATAGGATCACCAAAACACATTATTACCATGTCTTTATCCCTACAAGTTAGTGGTATTAACTGAAATTTCTCTTTGCCTTTGTGAACAATATATGTATTAGAGTAGCCATCATGAGTTGTCCTCATACATTGCCATGGTCTACCAAATATCATAAGCCCACAATTCATAGATATGACATCACACCAAACCTGATCATGATATGGCCTAATTGATAAATTGACAAGATTAAGCATATTGATTAAGTGTACCTACCTTGACTGTACCTATGGGATAGTGTACTCCAAAATTGTAGAGAAATTAAGTGTACTCCAAATAGACTGCCCTCTACAAAGAATCGACTGGAATCTATTAACCAACCTTCTAACTGTCAAATCATTATGCTTTCAAATCAATTACCTATCGGCGTATCCCTTGCGAGGGAGAGAAGCCAAACACATACATAACATGCACATAAACACGACAGCTGAAAAACTTAAATGGAATACACCAAGAAGTACCAAATGATGAATGCTCAATTGTTGTAATGGCAAAGCAATATCATAACCGTCCATTTCTAGAACTTGATTTTTCTATAGTCCTAATGATTTTTCTTATTTCTTGAACATTGTTGACATACTTAAATGGAATACACAATACCAAATGATGAATGCTCGATTGTTGTAATGGCAAAGCATCATAACCGTCCATTTCTAAAATTTGATTTTGTATAGTCTTAATTATTTTTCTATAGTCCTAATGATTTTGAAAATTGTTGACAAAGAGTGTTTCTTTTTTTGATTATAGTATAAATGATTTTTCTATAGTCCTAATGATTTTTCTTATTTCTTGAATATTGTTGACATACTTAAATGGAATACACAATACCAAATGATGAATGCTCAATTGTTGTAATGGAAAAGCATCAGAATTGTCCATTTCTAAAATTTAATTTTGTATAGTCTTAATTATTTTTCTATAGTCCTAATGATTTTGAAAATTGTTGACAAAGAGTGTTTCTTTTTTTTATTATAGTATAAATGATTTTTCTATAGTCGTAATGATTTTTCTTATTTCTTGTCTTTTGTACCTTTTTGATTTCCTATGTCTGTGCTTCATGACAAGATTTTGTCACCTTCTTTTGATGGTATATTTCATTCGCTCTATGTGGAATACTATTTTGTTCACTATTTTATTTCAGCTTGATATTTATTTCATTTTTCATATACACAGAGACTACACATGCTGATAAAAAAATGAGCTATTTGATTTAAGTTTACTTTTCATTATTGTAAATGGTTAATATTTGTGATGGTACTCCTTGGTGTATTCCATATAAAAATAATAAATGTAATAATGATGGTGCGGTGCATTATTGATATAGGCTCGATGACTCTTCTCAATGTGCCAAAATGTCAATGTGGTGGTGGGCAGTGTGTGTTGAAGACTTCACGGACACAGAACAACCATGTATGACAATTTTGGTGCTGCCCAAATATAAAAAAGGTTTCTAATGTGTATATATTTAATGTTTCTAATGTACATATTGTATACACCTAAAAATGGTCATCTAGACTATTAGCCCCTTTTGCTAAATCATAAATTGCTTATTCTTGATCAAATCCTAGCTCTATCATTTATTCAATTATTTTCTATGGGCTAACCATTTTATCCTAAGTCTTTATTTATTTAAAAGGAATATTTCCTCCCCTTTTAATAAATAAAAAGCCCCCACTTTTCCTCTTATCCTAAGTTGCACAAATAAAGCATTATTCTTATTTATAAAAAGGAAAAAAACACTTTTTGTCTCATATGGACACAAAAGTCAACTCTTATTTTCTCATTGGAGGATATTTGTGCACATGGATTTCTCCTCTTTTAAGCTCCACCATTGATTAAATCTTTTGCCTCTTAATCTCCATGGTCCATTCTTTCTCATTTCCTTTAAAAGGAGAGCTCTCTTCTTCATTCTAGATCCCCAACTTTTTATGCTAACTTTATGTTGCAGGATTTCTAGGTCACTTTGGAGCTTTTTGAAGATTTGGAGCATTCTTAGCATCTACATCTCATTCTTGCATTCTACATCTCATTCTTGCATTCTTAGCTTAGCTTCATATTTATGCTTTCTTAGATTAGCTTCATTTCTATGCTCTAGATTAGCTCACATAGATTAATTAGCTTGGGTTGTAACACTTGCATATTTCCTTTCATAACTTAGCTTGCATTTCCATTTTTACCATAGCATTGCATTGCATTTTCATTCTTGATTCTTGAGGATATTGGCATTCTTGCCCTTGTCTTCATTGAATCTCCCATTGCATGGTTTACTAGCAAGGTTATAGGCTAAATAGCTCTAGCTGAGAGCATTCTTAAAAGCCCTTGCACTCCATGCCTAGGGAGCTATGGATCGATTTGTGAGGGCTCATTCTTGAGTTTCCTTGCATATAATGATTCATAGAAGTGTGACACATTTATAGCACACAAATACTATTCATTATATTATAATAACTAATGTAGACAGGGCATCACAAGGAAATAATGGCTACGGATACTTTAGTTGGGTTGATGAAAACTCATCTGCATCTATCCGCCCATCTCCACTTATCCACGATGAAGGATTTGAGTGTGAAACATGTCAGGCTAGGGCAAATACCGAAATTATATTTTTACGATGCCTTCTCTGTATTGTAATCGCAATATTTGTGTCGACCATATGTGGAGATGAGCTCAGGAATTAGTCAGTTTAGTATTTTCATATTGTAACTTATATTTTAATATGGATATGGTGTAACTTCTCTTTGCCTCAAGTGTGCATATATATGGTTTACATCTTTTTTTACAATAATTCTTCATGTTTATGGCTCAGGTGAGCCCCAATCTGCTTTCAATCACATGATTTAATGTATAGTGTTTTCTTGGTTATTCCATTTGTTCCTTGATACATCAATTCGACCACACCCACTCCACTTCATGTGGATGTCTTTGAAATAAAATCCTAACTCTAATAAACCAACTGTAACTACTAACTAACCATATAAAACAACAGCAACTAAGAATGATCACTTGCCAACATTTGCTGAATACAAATTCCTTGAGAGATCAATCAATCGGGATGAGTGGATGAGGATGATGAGATGGGGGAAGTGGAATTGAATCCTGATGAAAAGGAAGCTCGATCTGGCTACAATTAGGAAGAAGAAGAAGATGCTTATCGTCAAACACAGATTGAAGAAGAGTACTACAGAGAGAAGGCCTACAGTACCAAGGAAGTTTGAAAAGAATAAGGAATATGACTTAAATAGAATGGGAAGACATCTTTCTAGCCAAGGCTTAGATCCTTCAACAATTAGCTTGATAATAAATGAAGCAGATGAGAGCTGCACAATTAGCTTCCCAAGAAAAATCTCATAAATGAACTGTGTACCCCAATTCCTGTGCCTTCTGCGCGTACCTAAATGACATATTTGAAACAACAAGGGTAAATTTAGCCTTACCCTTGTTGTTTCAAATATATCATTTGGGTACACACAGAGGGCACATGAATTGGGGTACACATAGTTCATTTATGGTATTTTTCTTGGGAAGCTAATTGCTCATCTTTCATCTACATTATTATGAAGCTAATTGCCAAAGGATCTAGGCCCAGGCTAGAAAGATGTCTTCCCAAACACATAATAAACATGCACATAAACACGATAGCTAAGAAACATAAATGTGGATTTCACAATAGCTGAGAAACATAATTGTAGGCATCATGCTCAAATTTTTTTGGAGACAACGTAATTGAGTTGTATACCCAAGCGATGGAGAGCAACTTCTGCACCTCCGATTCCAAGTTGACATTGCAGGATCCAAAGACCATAAATAAGGAATAAATTTAGAGAGCGGAGGAGGGCCATAATGACCAAAATAATACAGGATGAACCTCAAGTTAAATGAGGCAACGAAAAACATTTTAATAGATTTTTATTATTAAATAATGAAATTTGCATATACTAGTGTTCTAAGCCCCCTCATTACATGATTTATTATTGTAAGCCCCCTCTAACTTACGCATCTAGAAAATAAAACTACAACCTATTGGGATTGAGAAAAACCTTATAGAACAATAACAACTAGGAAGGATCACTTGCCAACATCTATTGAATACATCTGTAGCTCATGAATACAAGGTCCTCCAACAGATGTATTCAACAGATGTTAGCAAGCGATCCTTCCTAGCTGCTGTTGTTCTATAAGGTTTATCTCAATCCCAATAGGTTGTAGTTTCATTTTCTAGATGCTTAAGTTAGAGGGGGCTTACAATAATAAATCATGTAATGAGGGGGCTTAGAACACTAGTATATGCAAATTTCATTATTTAATAATAAAAATCTATTAAAATGTTTGCAGTTGCCAGCTCATTTAACTTGAGGTTTGTCATGTATTATTTTTGTCATTATGGCCCTCCTCTGCTCTCTAATTTTATTCCTTATCTATGGTCTTTGGATCCCGCAATGTCAACTTGGAATCAGAGGTGCATAAGTTGCTCTCCGTCGCTTGTGTATACAACTCAATTACATTGTCTCCAAAAAATTGTGACCATGATGCCTACAATTATGTTTCTCAGCTATTGTGTCCCAAGACCCCTTATGACCCTTTACAACTATTTATGATCCCTAAGAATACATCTTTGAGGTCTTAAATTGTCATAAAGGGTCATAAGAGGCTCCTAGGAGGGGCCAGATGAGCTTCCACCTTCACGTGGTTGGCCCTGTTAAGTAGAGAATGTTATACTCTTCTCGAAACAAAGAGAAGCTCAATAATTTAAGGTCTCAGTCCACAGACAAATTAAATTAGACATACATGCACATAAACATGACAGCTGAGAAACATAAATGTAGATTTCACAATAGCTAAGAAACATAATTGTAGGCATCATGGTCACAATTTTTTGGAGACAACGTAATTGAGTTGTATACCCAAGCGATGGAGAGCAACTTTTGCACCTCCAATTCCAAATTGAATACATTTGTTGGAGGACCTCAATAATTTAAGGTCTCAGTCCACAGACAAATTAAATTAGACTTACTATCCAAATTGGTACATTGATGAGAATCAATGATGGGCCGAAGTTTTTAGATTTTGAGAAGACGTATATGCAGTGGAGGCCATAAGGGATTTTTGTGGAGTTTTTCTAGATGTGGAGATTTGCTAGAGTGGCTATATACATACGAGGGTTTCCAGATTGAGTACCAGTGCTGTCTATAAAACCTTCACAAATATCTTTATCTTAGTTTCTATAGTATTGAAAAAAATGAGTGGGTTGGACATTAGTGGTGGATCTATTCTCTCTTATCATTCTTCATAGTAAATAGTAAACAACAACGACATAATATTGCTATGCTTAATTTGATAAAATATATATATATATATATATATATATATATATATATATATATATATATATATATATATATATATATATATATATATATATATATATATATATATATATATATATATATATATATATATATATATATATATATATATATATATATATATATATATATATATATATATATATATAATAATAATAATAAATTTCTGTCGCTTTTTCGACAAACAAAGAATAGACATATTGACAAGAGTGCTATATATTCAACATTTAGTCCGATGATTTTTCATCACAATTTTGACCAACATAGGTCTTAGAGATAAACGTCATAGCTGACAATTCTTCCAGGTTGAAGCAATTATTTCAATGTAGTTGCCATCGATAATTCAACCACTGTTGATGTCACAAATTTGATGGTGATATGATGTGTCGTATTATTGACTAAAAAACTTCGATGACTGTTATGGTCAATTAGCCAACCAACGGGTATCTAATAATTGACTAAACCTCATCGAAAAACAAGATAAAATTTACTAGTGAGGGTAGGGTTTCTTGGACTTAGGCAAATTTTCAAAACTCTTTGCATGGATAAACCCTAGTTCCTTATCAACTTGAAATGATTGGATCTCACTGGTTTTCACATTAAAATTCATGCGATCTGAACCGGAGCTTGAAAACATCTTGGTTAATCCATGGCTAAGCTCGCAAGCTATGAAACATTATACTTCATCTTCGCACATTAAAACAATTTTGTAGCAGGACATGACAACTTTCTTAAGGTTTGCACAGGATAAAACCATTTTCTTTGAATTATTTGCAATGACAGGAAAATGGCCTAACACAATGCTAGCTTCGATTTTGTTAAACAAAGATTTAGGATTCATTTCTACCTCCTAGAAGAGTCCACGATTTCATTCCTTCCACAACTCCCATATCAAAATGGAGGGAGATATTTTCCATATTAAATCATAGGTGTTCCTATTCTTGGAAATATGCCAAGCTTGGAAATAGTTTAATAAAAAATAATTGTGAGCTGATTTGAAATGAAGTTTAATCATTAACCATTACCAACATTCTTGTGCAAAAGGGCAATTCAAAAAAATGTGGTCCATAGTTTCTTCCTATTTTTTACATAATACGCATCGAGATGGACCCTCAAAACCCAACTTTCTAAATCATTAAATAACTATTATTCTCTTTTGAGAGGCAAGCCAAAGGAACATACCTGCTGTATAGGTAAAAAAATGAGATCCTATCCTATTACACAAGAAGGGAGAATACCAAGAGTCTACCACCAAAGGAGGTCTAATTAACACAAAGAGGAAGTGCTAATGCGTAACCTTCACAAAGGGGAGGCTTACTTGGATTAACTTCTTCATTTCCCTACAAGAGGGGATTGAAACTAGTATGAAAAGAAAATATATGAAAAGAAAGTGATGAAATCAAGAAATGAAGCCAAATCACCTTGAAAATACAAACTTGAGAATGCACGGGAAGACTATGTCAGAATTTGAAACAAATCAAGATTTGGGAGCAGAAAATTGAGATTTGCAAAACCCAAAAATTTGGGAGCCTCACGACTAGGTCAACCTGGAGGGGATATGGTGAATTCTTTAAAATCCATCAAAGACTAGGCCAAAATCGGTCTCCACCTAATCTACAAGTTTTCCCAAGATCTAGATATGTAATAGAGACCTATTTTTGAAAGCTCTAAATTTGAAACTGCACCTATAACTTGCATCTACAAAAGGGAAAAATGGTTTTTGTTGTTGGAGAGGGGCTTGCCTCAGTCAAGCCCCAGTTTAGGAATTAACCTTAACCTTAAAATTAAGACAATAAAAGAGAATGTTAGCAAGTAGTAGAAGTAGATATAACAATGAAGTATATCATATCAATGAATATATAATTGTGTTTAACATGTAATCAATTATGATGATGCAATAGCCTTAACCCAACACCCAAAATAAAATCAATGAAAATCAAAACCTCATGTATGTATGTTCTTGTAATTTTCCTTCAAGAGGATGTAGGTACGAATATGGATCTTGAAGGTATGAAGGTAGATCTTGAATGTATGAATGCGAATCTTCCCTCCTTGATGGCCAACTCCACAATATCCTTGAAGAAATAAGATAGATCTTGAAAGGAACATGCATGATCATGCAAATATTATGGAAAGGCCTCCAATGAACTCCTTCAAAGATTCTTGAATGCAAAAGATATTGAATGCTTGAAGTCTTGAAATATTGCAAAAGGATATTCTTTGACGCTCCTATAAAATGCTTATGAATGCTCTTTGAATGCTTGTAGACAAAATTTAAAAGATCTTGAACATCATCCATGGAAAAAATGTAGTGAGTAGGCCTCCTTTTATACCAATTTCATGACCAAAATTGATAAGGGCTAACTGCACAAGGTGGGAAAAGGATTTTGAACCCTGAAAAGGGCTTGGGATCCCGAAGCATTCCACCTTGGGGGGAGGAAAACCTTGACCTACCTCCAAGGGGTTACGATGGACTCAACATACCCTCAGGTGGTTTGACCATGGAATTTTTTGCTTGGGGTTTTGGGGAAAGAGAAAGAAGAAGTGGGAACGAACATAAAATAGGGGTACATGAAGCATAAGGGAAAAAAGGGACATCCCATCATTATGAAGGCATTTAAAAGGGCCCAAGACATCCCACTAAGTAGGGATAAAAATTATTATCATGGGTGCTTCCATTTTAAGATGATGCATTTAGCCCCCACTTTAGTAGGAGTATGAGGCAAGTCATACTCATGGTAAAGGAAGAGAGAGAAGAAGAGAGAAGCTCTGATGAATTGCAAAGAGATAGAACATCACTAGGTCTAAGGACATAAGCACTCAAACCAAGGATCCTAAATCTCCACCCATGCACAATGGCACAAAAATAAAGCAAGAAGAAAAAAAATAAAAGACACAAATAAAAAAGGGATTAGTACAAAAGCAAACTCCAAATCAACTAGTGAAAGAGACCTCAATCAGAAATGCCTCATCCACTAATATCATTCCTAGAAGGCTATTACAAGAGAATAAATGATCACATAGAAAATACAAAGGCATCATCGTAGATGATATAAACTCCATGATCTAATCCTAATAGCATGAAAGAAAAAGAGAAAGTGAGAGAGGGACGTGATTACCCTGTGTAGTAAGATGTGTGTATCTCACTGTGAACCACAAAAGGATACGATTGAATGGTCTAATAGGTGTGTGTGCCCGATAGTGAATTCTATAAAAATTGTGCCTTTTAGAAGCTTTATGTGTACATGCATGCATATGTGTGCGTCTTCTAACAACTTAGTGTATGTGTGCACCTTCGAGCAACTTTGTGCACCCCATGAATCAATGTCATCTTATCACCAGTGTGTGTATTTGTGTTTGTAAATGTGTATCCTAGGGATGGATAAGTGTCTCTTATACCTTGTTTGGGATTTAACATGCTGCAAAAAAAAAGGTTAACAAAAAAAAATACATAACTATAGTACAAGGGAGGTCATGTGTATTCCCCCTCCTTATGATGTCTACATAGTAGACATTATAAGGAAGAGATTCAAGGATACCTACTTCCATCAAAAGGAGATACCCTTTAAAATAATGTATGACATATTATTAAGGAAGAGTGTTGCCACTTACAATATAATAACATAGATAATCATGGAAGGATATATCTCTTATGAGAAGAGGATCCTTGAAAGGGATAAATCTTTCTTACAAGACACCTACCTTCAAGAGGAGTGCTTGAACAAAGATAACATCTTCGAAACAAAGAGGGGAACAAAAATTCAGCTATTTTGCCCACTGTTGCTAGGTGAAATAGGAATTTTTGGTGAAGGATGACAAACTTTAAATCACAAAGTAAAGGAAATGTTTATTATGAACATAGTTTTGCAAATAAAGAGGAGGTGATGACTTAGGACATACACCTCTTGTATAAGAGAGAATCCTAGTCAACACAATAATTCTTATAAGAAAATAATGTCACATGATAAATAAATGCCACTATACCAAGGAAAGTAGATCCTTAGACAAAGAGAGAGAGAAAGAAGCCTTTCCCTCCAAGGGTAAAGGAAATGAAAATCCTAAATGATAAGAACCTTTCACGATATATACTAATCCAAGAATAAGTTGTAACAAAATGGGCAATTCTAAGAACAAAATATGCACTTGAAAAGATATCACATGGAAAGTACACATCGTTAAGAAGAAATGAAAAATAATAGATGATCATGAAATATAAAACAACAATGTCTCATGATTGAAAACTATAGCAAGAAGAAAGAAAATGAGAAAGGGGATGACAAATTAACCCCCCTACAAAGTGGTTTCTTAGGCAAGATAATTATACTTCCTAGCCAACATAAAGCATAGTTAGAAAAATATCTAAAAGAAACTCATACATTGAAAGTGAGAAATAGATCCCAAAGAAAAAAAATAGAAACAAACCTTGCCCCCAACTAAGGAACAAGGAAAATAAACCTATTAGGATGATCCTCATGCTCATTATGCCACATAGTGGGGAGCATTCCCAATAGGGAAGAAAGAGACTAAGTAAAGCCATGAAGAAGTTGTAAAACCTTAGGTTTATAAGGAATAACTCCCCTATCCACCTTATCTCTTAAAAATAAATGGAATTCTTGATAGTCAACAAGAAAATGAAAATCATTATAATGGAAAGGACATAAGAATCTATAAAGAGCATCTTTCAGAATTGGTTGAAATTTTTCTTTACAAGTTGCCATAAGTTGAACATATACTCTCTTAGCCACCTCCTAACGAGTATCATGAGGGGTAATGGAAGGTGTTGGTAAAAGTAGATGGAGAGGAGGTCTACGGGGAACCTCAACAACTTTAAAGTTTAGAAGAGTAAATCCTAACCCATATGTGTTTTTCTTAGGAGAAATATGAATACAAAATTTAATGCCTTGTCTATTAATACCAAGTCCTAAACCTTTGTAGCCTTATTTAGAAATGATATTGTATCTTTTTGTGTAAGTATCTTATAAGGAATATAGAGGAGGTGATGGATCTATAAGGTCATGATAAAATGTGGTATAAGGTGGAATTGTAGAAGAGGAAGTTAAAGAAACTTATTTTTTTCCTTCAATGTCATCATGAGCAGGAGGTGGAGGTGAAGGTTCATCAAAAAAATCTTGAAAATCATCATCATAAACCATGTTTTGAGCTTGATAATCACTAATAAATGGAGATGGATTGTTAGGAATAGGATTATGAAGATTATGATTATAGTTAGGAAGGTTAGGATTAGGATTAGGAAGGTTAGGGTCATCAACCAATTCTCTTATGTAATTCAAAATAGTGATAAGTCAACCACATGAAACTTTAATAGCAGTCTTGAAAGTAGGAAAGCTTGTGTTTGTTAACCTCATAATAGAAAAAGCAAGGAAATAATGAAGAGACATGAACATTATGAAATGCAAGAGACTCTTGTATACCTCATAAGTGCTATCAAGAGATGCAAGAAGAAGAATAATAAGAAAGATAGCCACACACCATAGCATCTTAGAGATCTTCATGTTCTCAATCTAACACCAAAGAGAAAGAAGTATAATACGTCAGGTTCACCAAAATGTATAGGTGGAAAAATGAGATCATATCCTATTACACAAGAAGGAAGAATACCAAGAGTCTACCACCAAAGGAAGCCCAATTAACACAAAGAGGAAGTGCTAATGTGTAACCTTCATAAAGGGGAGTCTTACTTGGATTAAAATCTTCCTTTCCCCACAAGAGGGGATTGAAACTAGTATGCAAAGGAAATATATGAAAAGAAAGTGATGAAATCAAGAAATGAAGACAAATCACCTTGAAAATACAAACCTAAGAATGCGTTGCAAGACTGTTTCAAAATCTAAAATAAATCAGGATCCAGGAGTAGAAAAATGAGATTTGTTAAACCCAGAAATATGGAAGCCTCAGGACTAGGCCGACCTAGAGGGGGTATGGAGACTTCTATAAAATCCACCCATGACTAGGCCAAAATCAACCTCCACCTAATTTGCAAGTTTTCCCAAGATCTAGATCTGTAATAGAGACCTAATTCTGAAAGTTTTGAATATGAATTTGCACCTGTAACTTACACCTGCATAAGGGAAAAATGGTTTTTTCTGTTGGAGAGGGGATTTCCTCAGTGAAGCCTCAGTTTATGAATTAACCTTAACCTTAAAATCAAGACAATAAAAGAGAATGCTAGAAAGTAATAGAAGTAGATCTAGCAATGAAGTATATCATCTCAATGAATATGCAATTGTGTTTAGCATGTAATCAATTATGATGATGCAATATCCTTGAACCAAAACCAAAAAGGAAATAAATACAAATAAAAGCCTTATGTATGTATGTTCTTGTAATTCACTTTGAAGAGGATGTAGGTATGAATATGGATCTTGAAGGTATGAAGGTACATCTTGAATGTATGAATGTGGATCTTCCCTCCTTGATGGCCAACTCCACTATCACCTTGAAGAAAGAATCTAGATCTTGAAAGGAACATGCATGATCATGGAAATATGATGAAATTTCCTCCAATGAAATCCTTTGAAGCTCCTTGAAAGCTCCTTGAATGTAAAAGATCTTGAATGATTGAAGACTTGAAAGGTTGCAAAAGGATATTCTTCGACGCTCCTTGAAAATGCTTATGAATTCTCTTGGAATGCTTCTAGAAAAAATTTGAAACCTCTTGAACATCATCCATGGATAGAATTAAGTGATTAGGCCTCCTTTTATACTAATTTCATGATTGAAATTGAGAAGGGTCGACTGCACAAGGCGGGAAATGGATTTTGAACCTCAAAACTGACTCGGATGCCAACCTTGACCTCACCCTAGGGGATAGGATGACCTTATCCTACCCCCAATGGGTTAGGATGACTTTGTCCTACCCTTAGATGGTTTGACCATGGAATTTTGTGCCTGGGGTCTCAGGGAAAGAGAAAAAAGAGAGAGAACAAACAAAAAATAGGGGTACATGAAGCACAAGGGAGAAGGGGGATATCCTGTCATTATGAAGGAATTCAAAAGGACCCAGGACATCCCACTAAGGGGGGCTATAAGGTATTATCATGGGTGCTTCCATTTTAAGATGATACACCTACCTTGGGAACACATTTCTTGTCCCAACATAAGTGTAAGAGAAATTATGAATTTTGCCATTATTGTGAATTTACTAGTCCATTATACCCATCCTTGACATTGTATGATCTAGATTTGGATCCTATCCAAACAAGCTTATTGTTTCTTAATTTAGGAAAAATTTCATGGGAGTTCAAAAATTGAGATTATTCTAGTATTTCATAGTGAGATAATGGTAGATCATCAGTTGGTCTCCATTTCCGTGAAAGGGTCTCCTTCAGAGAATACAATATAATTGTCAAGAGTTTTACCCCATTGATAAGACATAATAGATATAATTTTCAAAGAAATAAGGGTGTTCAAAGGGGCATATCCCCATAGGAGTCTTCCCAAAAGAGGACAAATTTACCTAATCCAACATCCCAGGTTAGTTTATCTCTGATTATGTTTATGCATTCTAGGATAAAGTTCCAAGCCTTTGAGCCTTTAGGGGGGGTTCTCCATTATGAAAATCCTAGAGTGATCATCTGGATTGAGGTATTTATGTAGCAAAATTTTAGCCCATTTACTTTTAGGTTCCTAGAAAATTCTCCATGCAAGCATAAGGCTAAATTATACCATTTAGTATTCTTTATACCCATATCTTTGACATTTAAGGGCCTGCAAAGTTTATCCTAACTAATAAGAACCATCTTATTATCTGAG
Source organism: Chamaecyparis obtusa (assembly GCA_027943335.1). Taxonomy (NCBI): domain Eukaryota; kingdom Viridiplantae; phylum Streptophyta; class Pinopsida; order Cupressales; family Cupressaceae; genus Chamaecyparis; species Chamaecyparis obtusa. The sequence continues at coordinate 147,847 of BSBK01003064.1, read as the reverse complement.
ACCCCTTGCAAAAATAAATTTCTTATCTATTTATCTAACTTATTTTTGGAAGTTTGAGATTAAGGCATACAAGACATTTGAAAAATAGGGATGGCTGATAGGACATATTTAATCATGGTGAGGCATTCTACATTTGAAAACCATTTCCCTTTCCAAAAATCCATCTTATTTCCCATTTAGGGTCCCAAGTTTTATCTAATCTACTACCCTTGTCTATGGCCATTCCTAGATATTTACAAGGGAAAGCCCCTTTCTTATAGCCTAAGGTTTGACAAATGTCATCTTCCAATTTATTTTCAATGTTTAGGAAAAATATTTTAGATTTCTATGCATTGGCACGTTGACCTGATCGATGCTTCCATATAAAAATTTAAGATTTATTTATGTCTTAATACTTCTGAGGTGAAACTTTTTGTGGGAAGGATGGTATGATCAATAAATTACTGATGGGTAACATTGTCTACCCCATTTCTTATTTTAAATCCTTGAATGTTTCTTGATTGGAAACTGTTGGTGATCATCCATCCATAGGCTTCTACCATTATGACAAAAATAAAAATAGAAATTGAGTCACCTTTCCCGATTCCTCTTGAAAGGTCAAAAAATCCTTTCGGGGATCCATTCAAAAGAATAGATATTTTGGGTGTAGAAATTCAATTAAAAATAAGATTTATCCATTGATTGGAAAAGCTAGAAGCTTCTAGGAATTTGCACAGGAACCTCCAATCAACTTTATCATAAGCCTTTTGTATATCTAGTTTGATGACCATGCACACGTCTTTATTTTTCATAGTTGAATGAATAAGTTCTTGAATAATAATGATGTAATTAAATATGGATCTGTCGAGGACAAAAAATGATTGCCACTCTGAAATTATTTGAGGGAGAAGCAGTTTGAGCCTATTATTTAGATCTTTGGATAGAGTTTTGTAAATGGTATTACATAAAGCTATAGGCCTAAAGTTGCCAAATTATTCAATTTATGATTTTTTAGGTATTAGGGTAATAAATGTATTATTAATTTCTTTGAGGATATTTCAAGACTTTCTAGTATTATCAATGACTTCCCATAACTCATCTCCCATGAAACATTTTTTGGAAAAAACTTGCTTGGAAGCCATCAGGGCCAGGGGATTTATTTGGATGTATTTGGAATAGGGCCACTTTAATTTCTTCTTTGGTAAAGAATTTGTTAAGTATTTTTTTTATTATCAACAGTAATCAATTTAGGGATATTATTAAGGAGTTTCTGTTGAGCACTGAGATTTGAAGAGTCCCAATTATTAAGGGTGTTTTGAAAAAAAGACATTGTTTCTTTTGTCATATCCTCAAGATTCTCAATGAGATTCCCCTGACTATCTTTAATTTTGGTGACTTTATTTATATTTCTCCTATTCTTAGTACTATTATGGAAAAATTTGGTATTTTGATCACCATCAATTAGCCAATTTTCTCTAGACTTGATGTAGGAGCATCCTGGGATCTAAGCAATCTTGCATCAACCAAAAAGATATTTGGTTTTTTCTTGATCAGTGTAGTGTTTTGAGTTGCGATTGATCTGTACTTATTGTTTTGAGTTGTGATTACTATAGTGTGTATGTGGCTTCATCCTGAACCTTATCCTATGATCGCACCTCATTTGGATTCATCACGTGGGAGTTATTATAGATTCTTTGCAGGACTGTCCAATTCTTAGTTGCCAACTAGTCTTTGTGTTCACTGATCGATTTTTCTGATCTACCAAGTAGAATTATCAATTGCAATTGTGCCAACACATTTCTACATTTGAGGCCAACATTCTTCTATGATTGCATCTCTTATTTTATTCATTGGAGGTTGTTCCTAGGGATTTGGGTCTTGACCTATTTGTTGTATTATGTTTTCTCTATTATAGGGAAATGTGATCTTTTCTAGGCCGACCTATGAGTAATGGATATATAAGATTATGGATTATTCCTAAGGGATGGGTGATTTTTATAAGATTATTTGGTCATAGTTTGGCTAGGGTTTGTAAGGGATTTTTGATTATAATCATGCATGGATTCTTGGCATGTGAGACTGCATGTTGCAGATGTTTTATAATTAATTTTCTAATAATAATCAAAGGCTGAGATTTCATTTCTTTCCATCTTGGATTTTTGTTTGCATTGCATTGTGTTGGCTACAAGGATCATAATGATCTCTTATAGGTTTCTCCATCCTTGACTGCATCAAGTGGTATCAGAGTAAGGTTATGCAACCTAGGGTTTGCTTGTGGGGTGGTAGTTGAAAAGATATGACCTACAACTCTTAGGGTTTATGGAAATGGCAAGGAGAGATGCTAGAGGTGGCACAAGGAATGTAGATCCAACAGTCTTAGACTTGTTAAGGAAAATTTCTACCAGATTGGAGGCAGTAGAGATTTCTCAAAGGAGAGGGAAACATATAGAAGATGCAAGCGATGAAGAAGGAGATGAATAAAATCAAGATCAAGTGGTGGAAGGAGAGAGCAATGAGGCACAACCAGAGTTTAATTTTGAAGAGGAGAGGTTCATTAGGGACTTGACTAGTGTTAATAGGAGACCTCATTTTAACCCACCTGATTATCATAACAACCTAGATTTTGTTGAATTAATAGATTGGATCACAAGGATGGAAAAATATTTTGAGCTCGAAAGAACTATTGAAGAAAAGAAAGTGAAGTATGTTTGCACCAAGTCAAAAGGACATGCATCCTTATGGTGGGAACATCTACAAAAAGATTGACATAGAAGAGGTAAAGACAAGATCAAATCTTGGGATAGGATGGTAAAAAAGTTGAAGACTAAGTTTTTCACTAAGGATTATCAAGTAAGTCTATTTAGGAAGTTGCAGAACTTGAAGCAAAGATACCTATGTGTTAAGAGTTATATTGAGGAGTTCTACAAGTTGAACATCAGATCTAGTCATATAGATGACGAGGCTAAGCAAGTTTCTCTCTACCTTAATGGTTTGAAGATGTCCATACAAGATGAAATCAACTTGTTGCAGATTAGGAGTGTGGAAGAGGCTTACAAATTGGCCTTGAAGGCTAAAGAGAATTTGAATAAGAGACAAGAGAAGAGATAAAGAGGCAGAGGAAGATTTCAAAGAGGTAGAGGTAGATCTTCTGTTGATTAGGGAAAAAGTGAGTGAGATTTTAAGGACAATGATCAGTATAGGAGGAATGACAAGAGTTCCTACCAAAATGAAGGACATGGTAGTGGTGAAAGAAGGAAGTTCATTGCCACTTGTTTCAAGTGTGGAGAAGTAGGGCATAAAGCCTTTGAATGAAAGTAAGGTAACTCTGATAAGAAGGCAAAAAGCAGTAGGAGAGAAGCATTAGTTGATGAAGAATCAATTGGTTTAGTGAAAAAAAATCAAGTAGAGGAAGGTACAACCTTGATGACTAGGATAATTCTCTATCATGGTGAACAAAATAATGAAGAAATGTAGAGGAAAAATTTGTTTATCTAAGATGCAAGGTACAAGGAAAGGTGTGTAATGTTTTTATAGACAGTGGTAGTTCTGATAATCTTGCTTTAGAATAATTTGTTGACAAAGTGAAGTTGCATAGAATGAAGCATCCTAAACCCTATTAGATTGCATGGATACAAGATGAACACAATGTATTGGTAAGTGAACAATGCCCAGTTAAATTCAAGATTGAGAAGTATTATGATGAGGTTTTGTGTGATATTATGTCTATGGATGTGTGTTATATCTTGTTGGGTAGGCCATTGCAATATGATAGGTAAGCTATGCATGATGGTAGAAGGAATGTTTACACTATTTTTTCTAATGGGATGAAACAAAACTTGTTGCCTTTAGAGGAACCTCTTAAGAGTGAAGTATGTACCAGTGCAATAATTTATCTAGTGGATGGTAGGAAGTTTTTGGATGGCATGAAGCATAATAATGTGTGTTTTGCAATAGTACCTATGGAGTCTAAGGATAGAAAAAAATCCTAAGGAAATAATTGGATTGTTGAATGAGTATGCTAACATCATATCAAATAATGTGCTTGATGAATTACCACTAGTCTAAAGTATTAGTCATTTTATGGATTAAATACTAGGGGCTAGTCTGCCTAATAAAGAAGCTGACAAGATAACATTGATAGAGAATGAAGAAATCAATAGGCAAGTGAAATATTTTTTATAGAGATGGTTGATCAGAGAGAGTCTGAGTCCATGTGAAGTTCCTAAGAAGGATGGACAATGGAGGATGTGTATTGATTCTAGAGCCATCAACTGGATTACAATTAAGTATCAGTTTCCTTTTCCAAGGATGGATGATTTGATGGATTATTTGAGTGGAGCTAAGTATTTCACCAAGATAGACTTGAAGAGTGGATATCATCATATTAGAGTCAGAGAAGGTGGTGAGTGGAAAACTACATTTAAGACAAATGAAGGATTGTATGAGTGGTTGGTAATACCTTTTGGATTGTCTAATGTACCTAGTACTTTCATAAGGCTAATGAATGAAGTCTTAAAGGAATTCTTGGGTAAGTATGTCATTGTATACTTGGATGATATCTTGATTTTTAGTAAGAGAAAAGAGGATCATTTGTTGCATGTTAAACAAGTATTGCAGAGGTTGAGGGAAGATAAGTTGCTGATAAACATCAAGAAGTGTACTTTCATGAAAGGTGAGTTAGTATACTTGGGATTTGCAATATCTACTAAAGGATTGAAGATGGATCCTGAGAAAGTAGAAGCTATTATTAAATGTCCTACACCAAGGATTGTTGGAGAGGTAAGATTATTTCATGGGTTAGCTAGTTTCTATTGCAAGTTCATTAGAAACTTTAGTTCAATTTGTGGACTGATGAATGAAACTATAAGAGGAGATAGGAAGGAGTTCAAATGGACACATGGAGCACACACGAGCTTTGAATTGTTGAATTAAAAGGTGACATAACAATTGGTATTAGGTGTGCCTGATTTCAATAAGGTATTTTAAGTAGACTGTGATGCTAATGGAAATGCAATTGGAGTTGTCTTGACTTAAGAAGGGAGACTTGTTGCTTACTTCAGTAAGAACTTGAATGATTATAAAATAAGGTATTCAATGTATGATCAAGAATTTTATGCTATAATTCAAGCCTTGAAGAAATGTAGACATTATTTGTTACCTAGGGAGTTTGTATTGTATATTGATCATCAAGGATTGAAGTATTTGAGCAGCCAAGGTAAGTTGAATCAAAGACATATGAAATGGGTTGAGTTTATGCAGAGTTATAGATTTGTGTTGAAACATAAGAGTGGTATGGAAAATAAAGTTGTTGATGCTTTGAGTAGGGGAATGAATTTTTTGACTGAAATGAAGATTACAATGTTGGGGTTTGATGAATTGAAGGTATTGTATGAGGAAGACCCATATTTTAACTAACCTTGGAAGGATTGTTAAGAACTTGTTGTTGTAGACATAAGTATGTGGTTGGATTATTTCATTTAGGATGGAATGTTACACAAGGGTAGTCAACTATGTATACCTAGAAGTTCCATGAGAGATAATATGATTAAGGAGAAACATAGTGGGGGTTTAGCATGACATTTTGGCATTGATAAGACAATAGCCTTAGTGAGTGATAATTACTTTTGGCTGCAAGTTCAGAAGGATGCAAGGAACTTTGTACAAAGTTGTAAGGTATGTCAAGTTGCCAAAGGTAGTAGTTAGAATGTGGGGTTTATACACCTTTGATAGTACCAATCATACCTTGGGAGGAGATTAGTATGGATATTGTACTTGGTTTTCCAAGAACACAGAGAGGTTATAATTCTATATTTTTGGTTGTAGACAAATTTTCTAAGATGACACATTTTATTCCTTGTAGGAAGATAACTGGTAGCTGATTTATTTTTCAAGGAGATTGTGATATTACATGGATTACCTAAGATTATTATTTTGGACAAGGATAGTAGGTTTTTTGGTTATTTTTGGAGGACACTTTAGAAGAAGATGAAAGATAATCTAAAGTAAAGTTGTACTTTTCATCTACAAACTGATGGACAAACAAAGGCTATGAACAAAAGTTTAGGGAACTTGTTGAGGTGTTTAGTCAGAGATAAGCCTGGAAGTTATGGTTTAGTTTTACCTTAAGCATAGTTTGCTTATAATAATTTAGTAAATAGGAGCATAGGGGAGACACCACTTGAAGTGGTTACTGGGTTTAATCCTAAGGGAGAAACATATTTAAGGGATATCAATCATGAAGTTAGGAAGAGTGTTGAAGGAGAGGTGTTTACTGAGACTATGAAATCATTGCATGATGGGGTACGACATCATTCAGAGGAATTGAATTAGTTTTATAAGAGGATAGTTGACATGAAGAGAAGACATAAGGATTTCAAGTGGGAGATGAAGTTATGGTGTGCTTGCAAAATGGTATATTTATTGTTGGTACTTATAACAAGTTGAGAATGAAGAGATTTGGTCTTTGTAAGATCTTAAGGATATTTGATTCAAGGAATGAATATGAAGTTGAATTATTGGATGACATGGTTATATCACCTATATTCAATGTTGTAGATTTCTGTAACTTGAAACACTAGACTGATCAACATGAAATCAAATATCTTTTTGGTTGATGCAAGATTTCTTAGATCCTAAGATTCTCTTGCATAAGACACCCAAGGTACTTGAAAAGTGAGAGGCTCACTTTTCAAGTACCCTAGATGTCTGATGCAGGAGCATCTTGGGATCTAAGAAATCTTGCATCAACCAAAAATATATTTGGTTTCTTGTTGATTAGTCTAGTGTTTCGAGTTGTAGTTGATTTGTACTTGTTGTTTTGAGTTGTGGTTTCTACAGCATGTTCATGGCTTCATCCTAAAACTTATCTTATGATCAAACCTCATTTGGATTCATCATGCATGACTATTATAGATTATTTGTGGGATTGTCTAGTTCTTCTTTTTCAGTCAGTCTTTGTGTTTACCGATCGATTTTTCTGATCTACTGATTGGAATTCACAGTTGTGATTGTGCTAGTGAATTTCTACATTTGTGGCCAAAATTCTTCTATGATTGCATCTCTTATTTTATTCATTGGAGGTTGTTCCTAGGGATTTGTGTCATGACCTATTTGTTGTATCACATTTTATCTATTATAGGGAAATGTGATCTTTTCTGGGCCGACCTATGAGTAATGGCTATATAAGACTATGGACTTATTCCTAAGGGATGGGTGATTTTCATAATATTATCTGGTCATAGTCTAGCTAGGGTTTGTAGGGGATTTCTAATCATAATAAGGCATGTATTCTTGGCATGCGAGACTACATGTTGCAGATATGTTGTAATAAATTTTTTGATAATAATTGAAGGCCGATCTTTCATTTCTTTCCATCTTGGCTTGTTGTTTCTATTGTGTTGTGTTGGTTGAAAGGATTGGATTGATATCTTGTAGATTTCTCCATCCTTGACTACGTCAAGACTTCTACTTCCAAATGATTTCTTCTTTGTCTAATAAATCTCCATGTTTATTTAATAGTTCTTTTTCTCTAAAATATAATTCATTGTCCATACCATTCATCAGTACTTATTCATTAAAGTCTTGAATGTGTTTTTTAATTTCAAAATTTTCTTCAAAGATATTCTTGATATAGGTATTATTCTAATTTAAAAAATCACTTTTAAAGCTTTAATTTTAGAGATAAAACAAAACATATTTGATCCTTCGAATTGATCCTCCTACCACCATTGTTCTAATAAGTTGAGAAAATTATTGTCTAAAAACCAGATGTTTTTAAATTTAAAGATATTTTTGGTTGGTTTGATTTATTCCATTATGCTTAAAGAGATAGGGAAGTGGTCAAAACCTGAAGTAGTGATAATAGAAGAAGAAAGTGAGTGGTTATAGGTGTACACTCAAAATGTGCACTTCTCTAAGTCATTGCTTCTAAGAGAATCCATGGATTGGAGACCTTGAGAAATTGACCTAGAGCTCCCTAGGCATGGAGTGCAAGGGTATTAAGAATGCTCTCAGCTAGAGCTATTAAGCCTATAACCTTGCTAGTAAACCATGCAATAGGAGATTCAAAGAGACAAGGGCAAGAATTCCAATATCTTCAAGAATCTAAATAGAAATGCAATGCAATGCTATGCTAGAAATGAAGAATGCAACTAAGCTATGAAAATGAGAGTATTACAAGCCTTACTAATTATGCTAGGTCAGTTAAGCTAGAGCATGGAAAGTAAACTAAGCTAGAATGCTATGAGAATTTAAGCTACAATGCAAATATAAAGACTAGAATGCAATAAGATCTTCAAAAGCTCCAAGAAACCTACAGCATAACATTAGCATAAAAAGTTGGGATTCTAGAATGAGAAGAGAGTTCTTTTAAATAGAAAATGAGAATCAACGGATGATGGAGATTAAGAGGCAAAAGAGTTGATCAAAGGTGGGGTTTGAAAGAGGGACCAATCCATGTGCACAAGTCTCCTCCAATGAGAAAGAAGTGTTGACTTTTGAGCCTCATGTGAGATAAAAAGGCCTTTTCTCCTTTTTATAAAATAAGAATAATGCTTTATTTGTGCAACTTAGGATAAGAGGAAAGTGGGGGCTTTTTATTTAATAAAAGGGGAGGGAATTCCTTTTAATTAAATAAAGACTTGGGATAAAATGGTTAATCCATAGAATAAAATTGAATAAATGATAGAATTAGGATTTGATCAAGGATAAGCAATTGATGAATTTAGCAAATAATGCTAGCAAGGGGCTAATAGTCTAGGTGACCATTTTTGGGTGATTACATTTACCCCTCTTTGACTAATGTGTGATCGATCTGGGAACACATTACGTCAAAGAATAGATCAGCCAAGAAGGTAATAGATAGAGATCTGACTCCAAAGAATGAAGTACAGAGAGATAAAAAATCCTACATGGTCAGCCTGGTAGCGATAGTACTGAACACTTAGGAGAGAGATGGATAGTATCAGAACTTGAGATGAGAACTAACATGTCAAGTGCCAATAGATAGATTGATAGATCAGAGCCAATGGAATGGTCAAGCATATGCTTTGGAGAATAGATGATAGAGTATGATGTGTCTGCCCCCTCGGGATTGAAATCAAAATGAGGTAGAGGGAATGCAGATGCAAGAGCAACATGATCAAATCACTAGAAATCATAATCAAAGATGACAGAATAACTATCAAGCAGTGAAGATATGCCCCAGTCAAGACCTCAGAGAGATGAAATGAATGAAATGAGTGAAAGACTAGAAGGGTGAGAGAGATGGAGATGAAGAAGGGAAGATGCCCTAGAGAAGGTCAAAGGATCAGACCTCAAATGGTCAGCCAATTGCGAAGAAGAAGGAGAAATTTTAAAATGTGATTTTGACCATCAAGATGAACTCAGATTTTGATTTTGAAAATCAGGTCAAAATGTCAAAATGCTATATAAGGAGTGAATAGATATTGATGATGATAAGATTAACCTCTTGTGATGAAAAGAATAGAAAAGGATGTGATGTGAAAGACAAGAAGTGAAAGACATGATCAAGAAGAAGCAAAAGGCGAGCGCAGTTGACTGACAAGTCTGTGAAAGATGAAATGAGAGCTCTCTCCATATGCAAGATGCAAAACTAAACTAACATGAACCTAAGAATGCAAGCTACTATGAAAAGTGGTTTAATTGCAAGGTTACAAAGCCATTCGACTCTAATAATCATCATCGAGTGTTATTGGTAGCATCGCAAGATCATACAATGCACACTAGTATAACTATGTGAATCTGAATATGATCTATATCAGATAGGTATGTGGGAATCCCACCTAGGCATCAAATACATGTAGGTCAAGATGACTAGTACAGTGAGGGTCCCTAAGTTTAGCATAGAAAGATTATGCTCGCATTGAGACATAAGAAAGTCAAGATGACTATAAGCATGCACTTGCAAAAAATAGTCAAGGATAATAAATTGTAGATCCTAGTGTCAAGTGGAACAAGCATAAATGCTCATGACAGTTAGGGTTAACAAAATATACCCATAGGCAGAAAATAAATAAAACATGTCCTTGTGCCCCCAGTCTTCTAGCTCAACATCATTGAAAACTATTAGGGAGAGAACACTCAGAAAAGAAATCATCATAGATAGCACACAAAGAAATAAAGTCAAGAAAGTCTTAGTGAGGCAAGTGTTTAAGTGTGTGTGTGTAGGTCATAGAGTCAAACTTTGAGTATCGCAGCTGCTAGTGAGGAATATCGTATCATTCTAGATTGCGGGTAGGATATTTGATAAGTGTTGAGAAACACTCAACGCAGTGTTGAAAAACACAGTTGGGGAGGTGTTGAAAAACATCGTTGGAACCAAGTTGCCCAAAAAAAACCCTGATGCACAAAGAGACCCAAGATAAGCTAGAACAACGTATGCCCCTAGACTAAGACAAGAGTCAATTCTAGGCTAGGAGAGGCAAAGCAAGAATTGGAGTGAATGAGTGCCATGCAAGATTGATAGACATAGGTGCAAGGGTTTTAAGTAGCACCTATTTCTAGGTTTTCACCACTTGACAAATTTTTTGATTTTTTCAATTTTTTTCAATTTTTGCTACCAAGGTGCCTGTTTATTTTTTTGAATTTTTTGCAATTTTGGATTTTTTTTTTTTGGTGAGACATCAAAGCACCTATTGCTAGGTTTTCACTATGATGCTCTTTTTTCAGGAATTTTTATGCTTTTTAGGATTTTTTCAGCATCATATATGAATTTTTTTGAATTTTTTCAGGATCAATAAAATATGTACAAAGAGGGCAAGAACCTTAGGCATAAAACTTCTTTAGATGTAGAACATTGATAGGCTCGATAAGCACTTCTACCTCAGGTGTAGATAGCTGATAGGCCCCAGACCCAAATGCTGCTATGATGATATAAGGTCCTAACTAATTTGGCTCAAACTTGCCTTTCTGCTCCCTATTCTGCTGATTTTTAGGATTTTCTCTGAGAACTAGTTCACCCACTTGGAATTCTCTAGGATGAAATTTCTTATTATAAGTAGTATCCATTCTCTTCTGATAGGTGTGCATGTGATCAAAGGGGGCCTTGCGACATTCTTCCAAAGTAGTGAGCTCATGCACTCTCATGACCCTCTGGTCTTCATCGGTAATCAAACCATGGAGAGAGACTCTCAGTGAAGATATTTCAACCTCTAATGGTAAGACAACCTCAGAACCATAGAACAAGGAAAAAGGTGTTGCTCCTGTAGGGGTGCAGATAGAAGTTCTATAAGCCCATAGTGCAGGATTGATTTATAGATGCCAATCCTTGCCTTATTTGTGCACTATTCTGTGGAGAATTTTCAGCAATGTTTTGTTTGAGGCCTCAGCTTGGCCATTCCCTTGAGGGTAGTAAACAGAAGACCAATGTTGTTTAATTTTGAAATTTTTGCACAACTACTTTAGGTCTTTGTTTTTGAACTGGCTGCCATTATCTATGACTATGGAAGAAGGAATACCATAGTGGCAAATGATGTGATTCAAAATAAACATGGCAACATGTTTTCCTATAGCTATAGACAATGGGACAACTTCAACCCATTTAGTGAAATATTCAGTAGCTGTAATGATGAACTTATGCCCACTTGAAGAACTAGGATAAATTTTGCCTACCAAGTCAAAGGCCCATTGCTGAAATGGCCAGTAGGTAACAAAGGGAATGATCTCACATCCAAGAGCATGAATGAGATTCCTATGTAGTTGAAATTTCTTGTAGGACTTGGCATATTGAACAACATAAGTTTGCATAGTAGGCCAATAGTAACCAGCCCTAAGCAATTTTTGAGCTAGCACAAGACTGTTAGAGTGTGAACCACATATGCCATCATGGACTTCAGATAGTGCTTTTTCTGACTCCTCTATTTCTAGACATCTAAGGAGAGTTCCGTCTAGACCCTTCCTATATAAGTCACTAGAGATGAGGGTAAAGTGTGAGGCATTATAGATGAGTTGGCACTTCTCATTGCGTGTTAGATTTTCAGGGATAACTTGATCTCAGAGATAGGAAAAGATGGTGGCATAGCGGGATGAGTCATGACCGACCATAGTGTAAATGACATAGTCATCAGGGGAATTGTAGGCAGGATAATGCAATTCTTCCACCAGGAACTCAAAGCATGATTCATTCTCTTCTAGTTGTAGAATGGATGACAAAGTAGCCATGGCATCAGCAGCTTTGTTTTCAGCTCTAGGAATTTGTTGGAATGTGACCAATGTGAAATAATTCCTTAGTGAGTCTACTATCTTCTTGTAGGGAATCAACTTGTCATCCTTTGTTTGGTAATCATTATTTACTTGGTTTATGACAAGCTGAGAATCTCCAAAGATATGCAACTCAGTGATCCTCCATTCAAGGGAAAGCTTAACACCATTCAGAAGGGCTTCATATCCAGCTATGTTATTGGTGCATGGAAAGAGAATCTTATAGGATTTAGGAATGATGTATCCATGAGGTAACAAACAAGATTCTAGCACCAGTCCCATTCTATGTATAAGAACCATCAAAGAACATTTTCCATGCACACCTCGTGATATGCATGATTGAAGCGTCTGGGAAGTCTATCTGAAGAGGAGCATTATCAATCATGGGGAACTCAACCAATTGATCTGCGATTGCTTTCCCTTTAATAGCTTTCCTTTCGACATACTGAATGTCAAATTTTGAGAGAATCAACATCCATTTAGCAAGCCGTCCAGTAAGCACAACTTTACTTAGGAGATACTTTAAAGGATCAATTTTGGTGATCAACTGTGTAGTATGTGTAAGCATGTAATGTCTAATTTTTTGAGATGCAAACACCACTACTAGACAAGCCTTTTTAATGCTAGTGTAATTGAGTTCATAAGAAACCAAAGTGTGACTGATATAGTAGATAGCTCATTCTTTGCCCATATCATCTTGTTGTGCAAGGAGAGCTCCTAAGGAATTTTCCATAGTAGAAATGTATAGTATCAAAGGTTTCCCTTGGATAGGTGGCATAAGAATAGGAGGTCATGCTAGGTAATTGTTGATCTGGTCCAAGTTCTGTTGACACTCCTCATTCCATATGCAAGTAGCGCCTTTATGAAAATTCTTATTGAAGGGTTGAGCTCTATCAGCTAACTGAGAAATGAACCTCCTGATAAATTAAAGATGGCCCTGGAGACCCCTTAATTGTTTGATGTTGTGAGGAGGTGGCATCGCCATGATAGCTTGCACCTTTTTTGGGTCTACCTCTATTCCCTTTGCTGATATGATATACCCTAGCAGTTTCCCAGAAGTGACACCAAAAGCACATTTTTAAGGATTTAATCTAAGTTGAAATCATTCCATCTGGTCCAATATCAAACTCAAACCAGATAGATGAGTGCTCCGTTGTTGAGATTTAGCAAGGGTGTCATCAACATAGTCTTCCATGTTCTTATGCATCATATCATGGAATATAGTGGTCATAGCCCTTTGATAGGTTGCACCAACATTCTTAAGACTGAAGGGCATGACATTCCAACAAAAGGTACCCCATGCGCAAGTGAATGCTATCTTTTCTTGGTCTTCAGGGGTAATTTTGATATGATTATATCTGGAGAAGCCATTAATAAAGGAGTACATTTTGTAGCCCACCGTCATGTCCATTATCATGTCAATGTTAGGAAGTGGAAAATCATCCTTAGGGCATGCTTTATTCAGGTCTCTGAAATCAGTGCATATGCGAATGGACTTGTCGTGTTTGGAAATAGGGACAATGTTAGAAATCCACTTAGCGTAGTCGATAGCTCTGATGAAGTTGGATTTTAGAAGCTTCTTGAGTTCAGCCTTAACCAGTAATGCCACATGGGGATGCATCTTTCTGAGCTTCTTCTTGATAGGTTTTACCCCTAGAGCAATGGAGAAATGGTGCATGATAAGCTCAGTATCCAAACCAGGCATGTCAGAATATGTCCATGCAAAGTTGATCTTTTTTTCTTGAAAGAATGTGGAAAATTGTTCTTTCTCCTCTGCTGAGAGGGACTGAGTTACGTGGATGATCTTAGGAGATTCTTCTATCCCTAAGTTGATGGGCTACATAGGTTCAATTAGAACTAAAGATCTTTCTTGAAAATAGCTGGGCAGAATACCAAGTACCTCATCCTCGAGTGCCTTGGAGAGGTTTTCACCCTTAGATACGTCTTTATTTTTACTATTTTTAGGTTCGGATATCGCCACAATGTGATTTTCACCATCTGACCATTTCTTTTTTCTTTTGATTTTATGACTGAGGTACTTGATATCTGATTTAGTCATGTTTGTTGCTGGTTCATTGGTGGAAGAGGAAACAGGTTCAATGGCATTGAGGTAGCATGCGATCTCATAGTCATTTTGGAAAGAAGGCAATGCAGGTCTTTGATCCTGGGCAGACCAATCTATGAGATCTGAGTGTATGAGAGGAAGCGAAGTGATAGGTTTAAGGGCATTTATGCGATATGTGTCATCTCTAGTGACGAGAGAGGTTGAGCCTATAGAGAAGGCTCCAAAAGTGTCAAGATCTAGATTTGACACAAAAGGACTAGCGTGGTCCACTAAAGCAATACACGGATTGAACTCGTCAGACCCTACACAAGACTCATCAACTACGTTGGGTTGGGCACTATAAGTATGAACCACATCAACTTCCATATCCATCATGGAAGATCCCTCTAAGAGAGTGTCCCATTCATACTCATTTGAATATGTTGTTGACCTTTGACTAGGATGTTTGAACCAAGAAGGCTTAGGACGCTGAGAAGTAGAGGCACCCATGTCCTTATGTGTGAGATCTCCTCTTTCAACCAACCACAAAGATATTTCTACGTTGTCTACTTCTAGGCGTAGAGCCTTCAGCTGTGTCCTCATCAGGTATGTGTTCTTCTCCCCAAAGGAGTGAAGTAGAAGGGAGACTATCTGCTATTTGAGCCATAGTGTGCAATGGTGCCTCATCTGTATCTATGTCTGAATCACTGATCATGGGAGCATTTTTGAAATAGTCAGGGAGGTCATCTTTGGTACCATATCCTAGACCTATGTTATCCTTAGAGGGTCAGCCATTGGTATGACTCAAAGGCTCAACTAGGGTGTGTCCATTATCATTTATAGGTCCTTGACCTTGATAGCCCATTTGCTACAAAAATTTATAGCCTTTACCATAGCGCTTAGGGGAGATAGGAGTAGCAATTGTTGTACTACCCTCTTCCTCTCTATAGATCCACTCCCTAATAGCTTGTTCTTCTTTTTCTACCTCTAGGTGTAATACCCCAAAATTGGCACCTATTAAATTCAATCAATTTTGGTGCATTTTCATCAATTTTACATCTCCAAAGTCCTAGTTTCCTAGGCAATTTTCTCTCTCCTACTTGACTTAATTCAACTTGATGTCAATTGAAAAAATCCTAAATTGCATTAATCAAATATTAAAATTAATTCCTAAAGTCTTCGACTTTTATTAGCTAAATTACTCCTATGATAAATTAATTTAATTCTAAAGTCCTAAGTGCTTGGAATTAAATTAAAACCCACCCCATTTGGCTAATATACATAAAAAGGAATTAATAATTACTTGTTATTTGAATGGACACTCCTTTTTGAATTAATAATTCATAATATTCGAAAGGTCACCCTGTGTGGCATTTTCCATTCTTTTAATTAAGTAATTTATGCATTTTTGTCTGAAATGGGAATGAAGAGTCAGGAGTTTCAAATCAAGAACCCCTTCATTCTCTTCCCGGGCTTGTCTATTTAATGAACCTCATTTCTTCATTCAAGAGGAGCAATTTTTGAGAGTAATTAAACTATAGAATTTTTTTTTTCTCAATTTCATTAATTCAAAGCCTTTATTGCATTTTAGTATAATTTTCATTTAGTTTAATATTGCATATTGATTATATTTAGTTTGCTTATTTTCTCATAGCTTAATCTAATCTCATATTTCTTTTCAAGTACTTTAGATTAAATTGCACTTCATATCTCTTTCAAGCTCTTAATATAATTGCATCTTCATTCTCAGTTTTAATTGCATATTCATCTTAGCTTAATTTCATTTTGTTCAATCTTCATGCTTTCAAATCCTCCATTGTAGAACTGGTCTTATGGTTGTTGGCTCTCGTTCTGAGAGTAATTAAACACCCCGTCTAAATAGGAGGCAACAGGTTGCTTCAAGATGGATTTCAAATTGAGTAATTCATACTCTCTCTTGTAGTTCGATCATGTGAGTAATGACCATGTTGCGTGTGTAGTTGAATTAGAGGTCCACATTCAACTATATACATTTTGGCACCCACTGTGGGGTAGAAAGATCAATTTTTGGCCTCATTCTCATTTTTTTCTGACAGGAAATCTAAGCTCTGTCGTGCGTCCGTACTGTCTATGTATGGATTCTCATGCAAGAATCCAGAGCGTGTCATGTGAAGTTTCACTCCTTGTAGCACTCTCTCGCATGAGCTGATGCATCCTCACATGGCTCCCTATACTTTCTCACACACTGTGGAGTACATCCTCACATGAGATTTGGATACAGTGTTTTAAAATTTTTAGTTTCTGTCCTTCTTGTTTAAGATTTCTGACAGTTTCTTATTTGCTATTGTTTATTATTTCTCTGTTATTTTCACAGTGTAACAATTTTCTATAGGATGTTTGACCAAGAACATAAAATATGCTAATGGTTTGATTGCAGGACGATAGTCGAAGACTTGCTAAAATGTTGTGTTTGTTTCTTGCTTTCATTCACATAGTCTAAATAGGGCTCCGTTAAAATTTCTTGAGGATTTTGATAGTGAGTAGGGAATTTGGCTCTTCATTACATGGAGGTGATGACTATGAATGAACCCAAAATCCTAATGATCTTACTAATATGACAAATTCTTGGGGAAGCGGAGAAAGGTAGTGAATCTTTGCGCTTCTACTCGCCAGGGGATTATGCTCTTCTCTCTTTGAGAGAAACAGAAACCCAAAAGCTTGTAGATGTGGTGGAGTGAAGCTAACTCAGTGATGAATCTTCTTGATGTGTTTGGGTGAAGTGATGAGGTAGAGAAGTATGCTCTTCTCTCTTTGAGAGAAATAGAAAATCAAACCCTCAGATCTAAACCAAGTTGTGTCACCTTTAGAGGGCCTGCCAGAAGTTGAACATCCGGGAACGACCCAAGTGAGTACGCACCTATCATTGGTGATTCCACCTCACTCTAATAAAGAACATTTTGTTGAGTCTAAAGACTCCAAAACCATGTTAGCTTCCTTCTCAAGACTTTGACTATCATCTTGAGAAGGCTTTGTCTGTTATATTAAGCGGCACCGCTTCTAGCCCTGTTTGTGGGGGTGTATGACTTTTAGGTGTTGGTGTGGCTACGAGGCCTCAACCCTGTATTGGGGGCACCGAAGATTAGTGTGAATGGAAGCCTATTAAAAAATTTCCTTAACTAGTGGCCTACCTGGTTCACCTCTGAAAGGAGTCATAATCTTTGCGTAGGGAGGGGGAAGAATCTCTCCCGTAGATTCCCATCATAGGCATACACCTGGATTCTTGAAGGTGGTTGCAACACTAGCCCTTGCTACAAGGGTAACCTTTGAACATACACTATTGAGTCCTTGGAAACACCAAAAACATAGGCTCCCTCTAGGGGGTGACACGGCTATGTGAGGTGCACGTATGCGCATAAGCAATGGGGCAAAGGTTTTGTCTTCTCACCATTTTTTTTGTAGGAATAAGCTATGTGTTTGTTATCGAGTCTTAAACATTGTCCAATCATTATCAAACAAAGACTCCCCTGATGCTATCAAGTTGCTTTGTCCTTGATAGGTCTGTTAATGATTGCTTCTTGTATCACAACTGCTTAATTTGAACCTTTGTGTCTTTAAATGAATGCTTGAAATCCTAAAATGAGATTGTTGATTAAACTATTCTTCAAACCTGTTAGGAAACTGGATTTTTTGTAGACATCAATTTAGGTTGTACCTCAAAATTCAACTTTAACCTCAAAAACTGTGTCAGATTGTCAGATTTTGCACTTTTCCCGCGTGAAGTTTCACTCTTTAGAGCACTCTCTCACATGAGACTTTGTTCTCTCATGTGAAGGTTTGTGTTCTCTCGCGTGGCCTGGTACTCTCTTGCATGAGACTGTAGCCTAGTTTTAAAAAATAGAGACCTGTTTGCCATTGACTGTTTGACTTTTTATCTGATCTACTTTTTGTTTAAGGTCTATTGTTCTGCTTTCCTATCGTTCACTGTCAGAAACTGGTTGTCTCGAGTTAGGAATTGATCGATCTTTGCTTTGACTCATGTTGTCTCTCATTGGTTTACCTTATCTCTTTATGCCTTTTGTATCTTGTCTTGTGATAGTCTTATCTTGGCTATTCTAGCCCCCTCTTTTTGATGATTCGTACCAGGTCCATCTTGCATCTTGCCTATTCTAGCCTTTATCTCCTTTGCATTGTTCTTAGAGATAGAGTCTAGCATTATCCTAAGTCTTCTCTTGATTCATCTTTGTCTATGACTGTCACAACTAGAAGTGGCAAGACTTATCCCATTCAGAATACTGATCAAGGTAGATATCCTAATCAAGAAATAGATCATCCTGAATCTGTTGCAAAATTTGAACTTTGTGAGATATCCTCAATTTCCTCATTGAATACTTTGAAAGATAGTCCATCTCAACCATCACCTCCAGTGTTTCAAGAGTGTTTTAATCCATTGTTTGAAGCACAACCTGGTTTCTCATTTCAAGAGAAAAACAACTTGTTCTTCCAAGACAACTCACTGTTTCACAACTTTGGAAGACCTCTTCGTCGGACTAATCCTATTATCATACCTGTTGATCCCGCTGAGAATAGTTCTATCATTAAACCTAGTGATACTGTTGACAATATCTTCTCTCCTAAATTTGTTAAATCTTTTGATCCTGTTCATTCACCAAAGGTTACCGTGGCCACACCCTTTCAGCACTGGACATATCATTTCACTGAGAATTTGTGTACTACACAAGCCTACAACAAGATGGGAGATCTGTTTGACTTCCAACCGGGCAAGTATAGTCAAACCTTTGATCAATCTCAAAACAATCAATATCATGGTCAATCCTCTAATGACCCACATCATGCTCAACCTCAGAATGAGCAGCCTCATGGTCAATCTCAACATGACCAAAATCAGTCCCACAACGATGATCAATATTGAAGCAAACCTCAAGGTGATCGATAACCCACCTATTTCTATCACCCTCCTCCATTCGATCAGAAACAAGATGATCAACAACAAGATCAGATTCCAAGCATTTATGAGATCCTTGGGAATGAAAATGAGGTAATAACTCAATAGGATATAGAAACTGCCAAAGCTAATAAGGGTCTCATTAAAATGATGGAGATCCTTCCCCTAGAGGAGAAAGAAAAGTACTTCCTTGAGTTAGCTAAACAAGGGGCCAAGTTACCCCAAGACTATCAAGTTGAAACACTCATAGCTAAGGAAGAAGAAACTAAGACCAAAAAGTTGCAAAAGATGGTTCGAGACATGCAATATTAGATTAGTCAACTTGTGAAGAATAAAGACAATCCCACTCAACAATTTACGATGGAAAGCATTTTTCCTTTCCCTTTTGACAGAAGTCTTCATATGCCACCTTTTCCCAGAGGTGTAGAACTCCCAAAATATGACAAATACTTGGGTACAACTGATCCCCAAGACCACTTAAGGGAGTTTGGTGCATTGTCTATGGAATTTATGGATGATCAAACCTATCTTATGTGCTTATTTCCTTGTAGTTTGGGCGGACCAGCTATGGAATGGTTCTCTAGATTGCCCACTGGCATTAAAATTTTTGACGAAATGGCTAATCTTTTTCTCCAACACTACTCACATAATATTTAGCATCTGGTCAATATCTGGGATCTTTGCAATTTTAAATAGTGACAAGGAGAATCTTTCCTAACATTCCTCCAAAGGTGGAGACAATTATGTACGAAGTGTCCTCACAAGCTACCAAAGTTTGAGAGACTCGACATTTTCTTGGACAATCTTGTCCCAGACCTCAAATACCAAGTGCAATTACAAGGTCCTCTTACTTTTGATAGTATGATCAAACAAGCAGTGCGAATAGAGGCCTTTATGATCAAGAAGGGAGAATTAACTTTGAATAAGGACAATAAACAAGGATTCTCCACAAACAAGGATAAAGGAAAGACTATCAATAAGAATAGAGATGTAGTAAATGATGGAGTGGTGGATAATGTTACTGCGAAGCCTTCAAAGCCTACTTTTAATCTTACTTCTAGTATACAAGTGACTAAGGCTGTTGAAAAGACCACAACGGATAATCAACAAACTTCAAGATTTGCTAGGAACAAACCTTGGGCCTCTCGACCCAAGTGTGAATTCACATCTTTGGGAGAGCCTCTTGATGTGGTCTATAAAAATCTTATAGAGAATTAGGTTCTTACCCCTTTGGAAAAGTGTACTTATGACCCACAACCATGACCTCATTGGTGGAATGATAATGCTTACTGTGACTATCACCAAAACATTGGTCATAAGACTTCTACTTGTCTCCAACTAAAGCATAAAGTTCAAGATCTCATCGACAATGGTGACATCCTTGTGGAGAACCATAATAAGAATTTGGACCGCCAAGCTTTTAAGGATCCCTTCCCTCCTCATGAGAAGGGTGAGTCTTCAAATGCCAAGAATACCAATGCTAAAGTCAATTACACGTACACTAATAATGACAATGTTATTGGTATGATCAAACTTGTTGAGATAGAGTATTGTGATGTGATCACTTCTAAAGGGAGCGATGATGCTCCCAAATCTAAGACTCCTTTTATCTTGCATAGTTCTATGTCTCATTCATCTGAATCTGAACAATCTCAAGATTGTGCTAATGTTGTCACTCGATCGCGAGGAAGAGTTGTTTTGAAAGGTCCCGATACTTCTATGTTCGCTCTGGAATAAACAATGGATAAGAGACCTAATACTTCCACATCCACTCCAAAGCAAATTGTGGATAAGACTAATATTGGCCCCGCCAACAAGAACGTGAAATATGTTCCTACAACTAGCTTGACTAGTTATAGCATCTTAGATCAACTCAAGCGAACCAATGCTCAGATTACCATTTTTGAGTTGTTGAAAATCTCACCTGCTCATAGGAAGATTGTGGATAAAGCCCTCACCAAGGCAAATGTTCCCAAGGATCTCAATCTCAACTGGTTCTAGTCTATGGTGGGTCATTTGACTTTGCCTCACTATCTATCTTTCTCTAAAGAAGATGATCACTCTTTGATTCACCCGCATAACACTCCCTTGCATATAGAGGTCATTGATAGGCCCTAAATGTGTCTGCTAAGTGCTCATAGACAATGGTGCTGGTCTTAATATCTGCTCCACTAAACTGCTCACTCAGCTAGGTTATGATGAGAATTGTATAGACCCTCGCAAAAAGATTACCATCAAAGCTTATGATGAGGAAGAATGCAAGTCCCAAGGCTTAGTTGTGCTACCTATCCGCGTAGGTCCTGTTGAGAGAGATGTTACTTTCCAAGTGCTCGATCTTCCTCTTGCCTACAATATCTTGTTGGGTAGGCCTTGGATTCATGAGATGCAAGCTGTTCCATCCACATACCATCAATGCATTAAGTTTCCATTCCATGGGGTGGAAGTCACTATGCCTGCTAATACCAATTTCTCTTGAAACACTCTCGCGCAATCTATAGATAGCTTTGTTCTGGAAAATAGAGAATCCATTGAGTTTTATGATGCTAAGCTAAAGGAAATGGAACAAACTTTGAACCTTAAGGATGTGAGCATGGGAGAATACCGAATTGAACCTGTGCTATCACTGGTTGCTCTACCTCTATCTCCACGCTCTTATGGGAGACCATCTGAGAATAAAAAAATTTCTAATGCTCCTCCTCAAATAGTCTATGATGGCACCTTTGTGAGGGCCTCTATGCCTTTAGAAGATGAGGATGAAGAGAGAGCTATCAGAGCTTGGATCTATAAGGGAAAAGAAATAGCTAAAACAACTACTCCACCTCTAGATTTAGAGCAAGAACCATACAGTGAGGCCTTCAAGATCATGAAGCGCTTCAGTTATAAGGGGAGTGGTCCTATAGGAAAGAATGATAATGGCTTACTAAAACCCATTGAAGCTATGGGCCACCGCACAAAAGATACTAGTGGCTTAGGCTTTAAAAAGACTCCCTTTCATTTGGGGACCAAGAAATTTGTGTCAGCTCCTGAGCCTGAACCTGAACCTGAACAAGAAATTGAAAATGCTACTCCAAAAGTGAATCTAGAGGCTAGCTCTAATGAAGATACATTTCCATATCCTATTCCTCCAAATCTTGCGGCACTCTTTGCAGAACTTGATGAGCCTATCATACCTGTCCATATGGTAGAGACAGATATTGATACTGATAATGATTCTAATAAAACTTCTTCAGTATATCAATTCACAAATGAGGAATGGAAAGAAACACTAAATGATGATCCTAATTTTCCAGGTGAACGATATAGGGCACCACATTTTCAAAAATATTTTGAACAAGAACAACTTCAGCAAGCTATTAATGCCACAAGGGATAATAATGAGTTTGATGATGCTGCTAATAAAATTCCCACATCGAGTACTGGCTCACATGAATATGAGTTTGACTCTTTGTCTGATGCTACTTATGATGTAGACATAGATACTGTTTAGGTGTATGAAAGATCACTTGAAGTAGGTGAAGGGTCTAGCGCTAGGCCACATGAATTAGATGCCACTAGTGTTAACGTGTCCTCTACTTCCAATGTAAGGTCTTATAGGGATTCAAATGCTTCTTTGGATGAGATTTCTCTAGGTCTTGACTTGCTCATCAATTCTTTTGAGGGTTATATCGTGAATGCAGTTGAATCAGTCACTACTCCCCTTTCACTCCGCCATCCCGAGCTGATAAACTAGAACTCCCCTTCTGAATCCAATGAAGTCCTAACATTCTAGAATGTTTATGATCTAGCCTGTTACCTCCATGCTATCAAACTTGTGATGTCCTCCACTAGCGAAAGCAGTGTCAACATGACGGAGGCGGATATCAAGTATCTTAGTCAAAAAATTAAAAGAAGAAAAAATAGATGCTCTGATGGTGGAAACCACTTTGTGGCAGTATCAGAGCCAAAAATAGTAAAAATAAAAGACATATCCAAAGGTGAAAACCTCTTTGAGGCACCCAAGGATGAGATAATTGATACGCTTCCAAGCCACTTTCAAGAGAGGTCATCAGTATTGATTGAACTGACACAACCGGTAAACTTGGGTACAGAGGCTGCTCCACAGATTATTCATCTAGCACAATCATTGTCTGCTGAAGAAAAAGAAGAGTTCATGAGCTTCTTTCGGAGAAAGAAAATAGAATTTTCATGGACCTACTCTGACATACCTAGATTAGACCCCAATCTAATCATGCATCATTTGTCCATTGCACTAGGTATCAAACCTATTAAACAGAAGCTGCGAAAGATGCATCCACACGTAGTGCTTTTGGTTAAAGCAGAACTAGGAAAGCTTCTTAAGGTTGGTTTCATAAGAACTATTGATTATGTAGAATGGATTTCAAATATTGTTCCAGTCACTAAACATGATAAATCCATTCTTGTGTGTATAGATTTCAGAGATCTCAATAAGGCATGTCCAAAAGATGACTTCCCACTGCCTAATATTGATATGATAGTATATGACAACAAAATATGAGATGTATTCCTTGATGGATGGATTTTTTGGCTATAATCAAATAAAAATTGCACTAGAAGATCAAGAAAAGACTACTTTTACATGTGCCTATGGCACCTTTTGCTAGAATGTCATGCCTTTTGGGCTTAAGAATGTTGGAGCAACATATCAGAGAGCTGTTACTACTATTTTCCATGATATGATGCATAAAATGATGGAGGATTATGTGGATGATATTTTAGCCAAAAGCATGTAGCAAAGAACTCATCTCATAGATTTTGGTCCCATCCTTGACCGCATGGAACAATTTAGTCTTAGACTTAATCCAAAGAAATGTGCTTTTGGTGTTACTTCCGGGAAACTCTTGGGTTATATCATTTCAGCTAAAGGCATAGAAGTTGATCCTAAAAAGGTGCAACCTATTATGGACATGCCTCCACCCAAGAATATTAGTCAAATGAGAGGATAATAAGGAAGGCTATAATTTATCCAACGCTTCATTTCATAGTTGGCCGATAAGTCACAACCATTTACTAAAACTTTGCATAAGAATGTGACTTATGAATGGAATGAGGAATGTGACAAGGGACTTATTCAAATAAAATAGTATCTTGCTAATCCACCAATTCTAATGCCTCCTATTCATGGGAAGCCACTTATACTATACATCTTAGCAACAAACACATCTTTGGGTGCTCTCCTAGCTCAAGAAGATTAGAACAACAAAGAGAGAGCCATATACTATATCAACAAAACATTGGTTTCCTATGAAATGAACTATTCTATCATTGAGAAGGCTTGTTTAGTAGTGGTATTTGATTCTCAAAAGTTGTAGCATTATATGCTAGCTCATACCACAAGGCTTATTGAAAAAATTGATCCATTGAATTACTTGTTGAGCAAGGTTTCCCTCACGGGTAGATTAGCAAAATGGGTGATGATACTTAGTGAATTTGACATTGAGTATGTGGAAAGAAAAGCTATTAAGGGACAAGAAATTGCTAATCAGCTGGCGGAAGCTCCTTTGAAAGATCACCAGCCTTTGAGTATTGAATTCCCAGATGAATCCATCATGCTTCTCACACATCAATCTTGGAGCATGTTCTTTGATGGATCATTTACTCAACAAGGATCCGGTGCAGGCATTCTGTTTGTTACACCTCAAAGATACTCATTGCCAAAAGCATATAAAATGTTGTTTCCCTACACAAACAACATAGCTGAATATGAAACTCTCATTAATGGAATGAAGATAGCCCTTGAATGGTGTGTGGATGAGCTCAAGGTCTTTGCGGATTCTCAGTTAATCATCAATCAAGTCAACAATGTCTACAAAACTAAGGATGACAAGCTAATACCTTACAAAAGAATGGTGGATGATCTCAAATAGTACTTTGCACACATTTCTTTCCAACAAATTTTGAGGGCAGACAATAAAGTAGCTGATGCTATGGCTACTCTTGCTTCAATGTTGCAAATGTTGAAAAATGAATTCAGACATGAATTCCTGGTGGAGGCATTACACTACCCTACCTATGATATTCCTGAATCTAGGATGATCTGTTCAGTCATTGGACATGATTCATCCCACTACCACCATATCTTTTCTTACCTTCATGACCAAATCATTCCAGACACCTATACTTGAAATGAAAAGCGTCACCTAATTCATACTACTTCACGGTATGTCCTCATAGCAAATGACTTGTATAGACAGGGTCTAGACAATACTCTCCTTAGGTACTTAGAACCCGATAAGTCCAAATGCATGCTAGCTAAGGTACATGAGGGTATTTGTGGGTCTCATTCTAGTGGTCTGACATTAGCCCAGAAACTTATTAGAGCTAGTTATTACTGGCTGGACATGGAAAAAGAAGCTATTCAATATGCTAAGACTCACAAGCAATGCCAATTTCATGGGAATCTGATTCATGCTCCTGCTAATGAGCTTAGTCCTCTCATTAGTTTCTGGCCATTTCAACAATGGGCTTTTGACTTGGTTGGTCAAATACATCCTTCCTCTTCAAGAGGGCATAAGTTTATCATCACAACTACTGATTACTTTACCAAGTGGGTTGAGGTAGTGCCTCTAGATGTAGCTGACAACAAGACTATTGCTATGTTCATACTGAACTATATCATTTGTAGATATGGTATAACCTCATCTATTATCACTGACAATGGAGGATAATTCAAAAATAAGGACATGATAGACTTATGCACCAAATTCAGAATTATTCAACATTGGTCATCTATCTATTATCCTTAGGGTAATGGACAAGCAGAGGCTTCTAATAAGACAATTATGAAAATCTTGCACTGAACAATTCATAAATCTGGTAGAGATTGGCATCTCCAGATTAATCCAGCTTTGTGGGCCTATAGAACAAGTATCCGAACACCAACGGGGGCCACTCCCTTCACCTTGGTTTATGGAGTAGAGGTAGTATTACCTATTGAGGTTGAGAGTCTGACATTGCAAATATCTCTGAGGGGCCTCATCACTGATGAAGAAAATAGAATATCCTGGCTTCAAGAGCTTGAGTTACTTGATGAACATCAGAAGGTAGCGTTCGATCATCTAAGAGCATACCAAAAGAGGATGTCTAAAGCTTACAATAAGAAAGTTAGACAAAGAGAATTCCAAGTGGGTGATCTCGTCCTGAGAGAGAACCCCAAGAATTAGCAGTAGTGAGTTCAGAAAGGCAAATTTGAACCAAACTAGCTTGGTCCATATGTCATTACTGCAACATTTGGGTCTGGCACTTATCGACTCTCCACCACTGAAGGAGAACAACTCAAAGAGCCTATCAACACTCTTCACTTGATGAAATTCTATAGCTGAGGCATTCTCTATATGCTCATGTACATACTGGTCTTGAAAAAATTCTAAAAAAATGATATATTGCAAAAAATCCTAAAAATTGCAAAATGTCCTGAAAAAAATGATCATCTTAGTGACAACCTGGTAAACAGGCGCTTTGATGTATCTATTATCTTGGTGAAAACCTGGTAAACAGGCGCCTTGATAATAATAAAAAAAATAGAAAATTGAGAAAATACAAAAAAAAGTGAAAAGATAAAAAATACAAAAAAAAAATGAAATATTCAAAAAATACAAAAAAATAAAAAAAAGAGAGAAAAGTACAAAAAAATTGAAAAAGAAGAAAATGTGCCATTGATGAAAACTTGGTAAATAGGCGTCATGGTAGCAAAAATAGAATCTGTGCCAAGATGGTGAAAACTTGGTAAATAGGAACCTCTTGTTTCTTGAAGCTACATATCATCTCAGCATCGCTTGGCTCTTAGTTTCCCACTCTAGTCTCTTTGCTTTCCTACCTTAGTTTTCTTTTCCCACTTTCCTGCTTTAGTTTGTTTCCTACTTTTAGCTCGTTTCCTGCTTTAGTTTGCTAGCACATGCACTTGCCTTTAGTTGTCTTCAAAATTTTCCTTGACTCTTCATGGATTGGAACTGGTTCACACTTGGGGGCATCTTCCTGGTTTAGGTGGCATTGTCCTATCACTTTCAAAAGTTTTGTTCATGCATCAGTCACTAGTGATTCTCACTGTATCTGCCTACTGATGCCTAGCTACTTTTGAGATCTCTCTTCTTGAGGATCTCTTATGTATCAATCACCATTGGTTCTCACTATGCCTACCTATTGATACTTAGCTCTCATTCAAACCTCTCTCTTTTGGGATCTCTTCCTTACATCAGTCACCAGTGGTTCTCACTGCGTCTGCCTACTGATGTTTTGCTTGTGTTTTATTCTCTCTTTCAAAAATGGGCTACAATGTACAAGTATATCAAAGTGTGCTAGCTAGGTCCCACACCACCTGGAGGAGGTGGTGGCAATGGTCTTTATGGGAGAGGTATCAGCCACTGTAGAGGTGCCTGTGGTGCCTGCTATGGTGGTGCCTATGGGGGTGCTGGTGGAGGTGCCTGCGGAGCTCCAACATAATTAGCAAAGGGTGGTACCTACTTTGACAGATCTGGAGTGACACCGTAGTAAGCTGCCTTAGCAGCCTCGTATCTAGTCTCAATCCTTGATCATGCTAGCTCCTCCCATAGCTACTTGATCTCGGTGTCCCTATCAGCTACCCGGGTCTCCTCTCTGATGACTCGAGTGTGATAGTCATCCTGCTCCTGCTGGACCTATCTAAC
The DNA here is from genome assembly GCA_027943335.1 of Chamaecyparis obtusa. NCBI lineage: Eukaryota > Viridiplantae > Streptophyta > Pinopsida > Cupressales > Cupressaceae > Chamaecyparis > Chamaecyparis obtusa. The sequence goes on along the minus strand of BSBK01003064.1, from coordinate 120,003 downwards.
CCTCTCACAGATCTTCCTAAGAGCCTCCTATAGCTGTGGTGTACTTGCTCTTGCCAGAATGTCAGGCATATTAGTATCATCATCTGGTGGTGCCTACTATGACGTATCACTTGTCCACTACCTGGTGGACCTCTTCTAGGCCCCACTACTCCCAGCTCCTACGTTTGAGCCCATCATCCTAGCAGGGATCCTAGTTTGTCCTGATCGGGGTCTCAACACTCTCTATTGCTATTGTCCCTACTGTGTAACCTACTACTGTGCAAGCTATTGAACTGGTAGCTGCTGGGCTGGTGGCTACTGATTTGGTACCTACTACTGCTATGTTCCCATACCAATAGGATCTGTGAATCTCAGATGAGGACATGCAATCAACTAGTCCTTGTATGCATGCGTCACCCCTGCATTGGTGACACCCACCATATAATCCCATCGTACTGCTAGAATGCATGCCTCTATCACACACCACCATAGATCCAGTCTGGTGTTCCACCCCTTCTTCTCCTCATCAAAGAAGCAGGCATAGGGGTAGTACTCATGTGATATGTCCTGTTGCCTACCAAACTGGGGCAGGATGCGTGTAAAAAGAAATCTCTCAATAATGGTGACACTCCGTCCAATCAGTGGACATGAAACAAACATATGTGAAAGCTCTCTCTGAGCATCATCCCATGGCTTAGTAGCCACCCAAGGTCTCTAGACTACAGATGTCATGTCATCCAGCTATCCTCTCCACTACTTCATCTTACCCAGTAGAGGTTGAGTCATTGGACTTGCGTACCTGTAAATATACAGCTCAAGATGCTGTCGTGTGTCATGAAAAATAGGCCTGCAAACAAGGAGATGCTCCCAGGCCCAGATCTAAAGGATGAAGACACTTGCCACCATGGTCCTCATGCTATGATATACTATCTCATGCATCTCATGATACATATGGGCTAACATGCACTCACCCCATCTGAATCTAAGTGTCAGTCTGGCCAGCATCCTCTACAACATCATCCCCCAGCCACACTCTAAACCATGCTGACCTTGATCTGGAATAAGGTAGCAGCTCAAGAACATTGCAAGTACAATAGCTAATGGATGAGCACCACCGTATCTGCATGTTAGATCCTCCCAGAAGATGGCCTGGCCCATCATTAGATCATCCCTGAAGATGGTCCTCAAGGCTATTGTACTCTATCATGGCTGTGTGTCATACTCCACTTGAGCACCATGGACTGGTATCCGTAGAATCCTGTATAAATCCTCAGGAGTCACATTCATCTCCCCCATCAAAAAGTGAAAAGTGTTCATCTCCGAATGGAAACACTCTACCAATGCACCAAGAAGACCGTGATTTACCTGAATGTCAGGTAGATCATGCAAGTATCCTAGGATGAGTCCCTCAATGTGAGTACTCTTTGCATTTGTCAGTCTCTGCACTAATGTGGTGATAATAGGATGGTGTGTCCTAAAGGCAATGTCAAGGAAGTCAACCTACAATGCAAGTGATGACATTGGATCAGTATCTCAACATGATGGTTTTCAAGCACAACAACAACAAATGCAGCAAGACATCTATCCTAGACATGACTCTGTGATGCTCTACTTGGTTGATTTTATGCAAATTTGACAAATCTTGACAAAAGAATTCAAACTCTATAGCAACTTTTCATGCGAGAAAACTGTTAACTCGTGCGAGATAGGATTTGACCTTGTGCGAATAGGAGAAATCTCACGCGGGACCAGCTTTCAGCTCGCGCGAGCTTCCAGACAGAGCCTGCATGAAGAAGACCTAACTCATGCGAGGAAACTACTTCCTCACATGAGGGGAGATCTAGGCCGGTGCGAGGAAACTACTTCCTTGCATGAGATTAGAAGAACATGACCTAAAAGTTGCTAAATCTATCATAAATTGACCTAAAAAGTGGTACGAATTGAAATGCAAGGAGGTTTATTGACTACTTACAAGTGCATCATACTCCGCTGGCCGGGTGTGTCTTCAAGAGTGCTCAAATTGATGCGTATGAAGTGGAAGACCCTCCATTTCTCTCTCAGAGCTCAAAATCACAAGAAGATGAAGGTGAATAATGAATTGAAAATGACCCCTCTGGGCCTTATATAGCTTCTGACCTAATTTTCAAAAGTGCTCCATTTTGCGCAAAAATTGCACCCTTGGCTAAATCGACTGCTTTGAATCCATTTTCAGGATCTAAATCAAAATCTGACATCTTCAGATAGCTCAAAATCGCATTTTAAATTTTGGGACCCTTTGGGATCAGAGGCTTGTGTAGTCAACCTTCTGGCATCATCTTCTTGCCAAACCCTTATCTTTGCATCATGTTTTCAAGATCTTTTCTTTTTTCATCAAAGTCAACTCTAGTCAAATCTGGTCAACCATGGTCAACTATGGTCAAACTTTGTCAATAGGACCTCTGCTTTGCTCCAATTTGCTTCTGCAACTTCTCAAATCTAGTCTATTTACTTCTGCTCTGCAACTTCTTGTTGTCAGTCATCCCTCTTATGTCATCTTTCAATTTTGGTCTTGAGGGGGTAGGATGATTGTATCATTTGAATTTCGTCGAAACAATTCTTGAATCAGTCTGATCTGAATCATCAGTTCTCATTGCTAGGGGCATCTCCGTGCCTCACATCTTGCTATCTAGTCATCTATCTTTTAGGTATTTGAGCAATCTAACTCAGATCCTTGAGGATCAAGCTTCATTTTGGAGATGGTTCTTGAAATCATTCTAGGTATTGGGGCAATCTAACCCTAATTCTTGGGAGTCAAGCTTCATTTTGGAGATGGCTCTCGAAATCTCTTTTAGACCGTTATCTGGGAAATCTAACCCGGGTCTCGAAGGATTGAGCTTCGTATTGGGGCAATCTAACCCTGATTCTGGAGACAGTCCTAAGTTTGCATCTGAATCTCATTCTAGGCATTGAGGCAATCTAACCCCGATTCTCATCTTCTCTCAAGACCATTGTCTTCACAATCTAACTTAGACTTTGGAAAATCATGCTTTGATCTATTCGGTGTCTTGGCAACCTAACCTAGACTTTTGAATTTCTCGTCATCTATCACTTTAGACTATTCTTTGAGTCAACGCGTTGTTCACACATCAATTCAAAGAGGGGCAAATGTAATACCCAAAATTGGTAGCTATTAAATTCAATCAATTTTGGTGCATTTTCATCAATTTTACATCTCCAAAGTCCTAGTTTCCTAGGCAATTTTCTCTCTCCTACTTGACTTAATTCGACTTGATGTCAATTGCAAAAATCTTAAATTGCATTAATCAAATATTAAAATTAATTCCTAAAGTCTTCAACTTTTATTAGCTAAATTACCCCTATGATAAATGAATTTAATTCTAAAGTCCTAAGTGCTTGAAATTAAATTAAAACCCACCCCATTTGGCTAATATACATAAAAAGGAATTAATAATTACTTTTTATTTGAATGGACACTCCTTTTTGAATTAATAATTCATAATATTCGAAAGGTCACCCTGTGTGGCATTTTCCATTCTTTTAATTAAGTAATTTATGCATTTTTGTCTCAAATGGGAATGAAGAGTTAGGAGTTTCAAATCAAGAACCCCTTCATTCTCTTCCCGGGCTTGTCTATTTAATGAACCTCATTTCTTCATTTAGGAGGAGCAATTTTTGAGAGTAATTAAACTATAGTATTTTTTTTTCTCAATTTCATTAATTCAAAGCCTTTATTGCATTTTAGTATAATTTTCATTTAGTTTAATATTGGATATTCATTATTTTAGTTTTCTTATTTGCTCATAGCTTAATCTAATCTCATATTTCTTTTCAAGTACTTTAGATTAAATTGCACTTCATATCTCTTTCAAGCTCTTAATATAATTGCATCTTCATTCTCAATTTTAATTGCATATTCATCTTAGCTTAATTTCATTTTGTTCAATCTTCATGCTTTTAAATCCTCCATTGTAGAACTGGTCTTATGGTTGTTGGCTCTTGTTCTAAGAGTAATTAAACACCCCATCTACATAGGAGGCAATAGGTCACTTCATGATGGATTTCAGATTGAGTAATTCATACTCTCTCTTGTAATTCAATCATGTGAGTAATGACCATGTTGTGTGTGTAGTTGAATTAGAGGTCCACATTCGACTATATACACTAGGGGTATGTATGAATGAACAAAGGTACCAAAGACTATCATGGCAGAAGCGGAGGGCTTCATCTTGTCAGAGGTTCTCCCATATGATTTAGGAGAAGTAGGCATGGCAGCAATGGAATCTAGTGTGTATTCACCCATACCAATACTCATCATCTTTAATTTTTGTTCAGTAGTAATCAAGGACGTTCTAGGATCATGAGAAGGTTTGTTGTGAGGAATAAACTTTTCAGCTACAATGAGAATATTGATAGCAATAGCATTGTCCCTAGGAATCACAACTTTAGTGCCATTGTATGGGAACTTGACACACTGATGGTAGGTGGAAGGGATAGCTTGCATGTCATGGATCCATGGATGACCCAGAAGAATGTTGTATGCAAGTGGGATTACCAGCACTTGGAGCACAATATCTTTCGTGACAGGGCCCACTCAGATAGGAAGCACAACAAGACCCTTGGAAGATCTTTCCACTTCATCATATGCTTTTATAGTAATCTTCTGCTTAGGATCTACAACAAATTATGACAAACCCAACTATTGCACCACATGGAAAGAAACAATATTTAACCCTACACCATTGTCTATTAGGACTCGATGGACTTGTGTATGGTAGAATTGGACTTCGATGTGTAAAGCAAGATTATGGGGGTGGCTAAGAGATGTGTCATCTTCTACAGAAAAGGAGAGGTAGTGGGGAGATGAGATATGGTTGAACATATCCTAGAACTGATCTAGGTCAATGTCGTTGGTGACATTTTCTATACGCAGAGGCTTCTCAAGGATCTCTTTGTGTAAAGGGGATAACTCAAGCAACTAAAAAATGGATATCTGGGCTGGTGTCCATTGCAACTGGTGCACAAGATCATAGCTAGACAAGACTGAAGGAGCCACTTGTTTGGAAGAAGAGGCTTGCTTGGGATCATGCATAGTTTTAAGGACAATTTTGGCCTGCCCCCTGGTAACAACATTCAGTGTCTCACTTCGGGAAGAAGAACCATCCAGTGTTTTCAAGACCAACTTTGGCATACCATGATTGGCGTCATTATCATCTTGAGATCTCATCATAAGAACACTCTCAATGGGCTCTACCATGTTGATCACAAGCGTATCATGAGTATATGTATAATTGATCTTGGCATCATGATTCTTCTTATGTGCTTGAGAGGACTCCCCCTTTTTGTGCTTAGGTAGAGGGGTCTTGAAAGCCTTGTGATCAAATTTTTTAACTAAGCCATCTGTGAGAATGGTGCCTCCATCAATGAGATCTTGGATAGCATCTTTAAGCTTGAAACAATCGTCCGTCTTGTGTCCCTTACTTCTGTGATAGTTGCAGAAATAAAAAGCCCCCACTTTCCTCTTATCCTAAGTTGCACAAATAAAGTATTATTCTTATTTTATAAAAAGGAGAAAAGACCTTTTTATCTCACATGAGGCTCAAAAGTCAACACTTCTTTCTCATTGGAGGAGACTTGTGCACATGGATTGGTCCCTCTTTCAAACCCCACCCTTGATCAACACTCAAACCCCACCCTTGCACATGGATTGGTCCCATGGTGGGTGCCAAAAATGTACACTCAAAATGTGCACTTCTCTAAGTCATTTCTTCCAAGAGAATCTATGGATTGGAGACCTTGAGAAATTGACCTAGAGCTCCCTAGGCATGGAGTGCAAGGGTATTAAGAATGCTCTTAGCTAGAGCTATTAAGCCTATAACCTTGCTAGTAAACCATGCAATGGGAGATTCAAAGAGACAAGGGAAAGAATGCCAATATCTTCAAGAATCTAAATAGAAATGCAATGCAATGCTATGCTAGAAATGAAGAATGCAACTAAGCTATGAAAATGAGAGTATTACAAGCCTTACTAATTATGCTAGGTGAGTTAAGATAGAGCATGGAAAGGAAACTAAGCTAGAATGCTATGAGAATTTAAGCTACAATGCAAAGGTAAAGACTAGAATGCAATAAGATCTTCAAAAGCTCCAAGAAACCTGCAGCATAACATTAGCATAAAAAGTTGGGATCCTAGAATGAGAAGAGAGCTCTTCTTTTATAGAAAATGAGAATCAATGGGCGATGGAGATTAAGAGGCAAAATAGTTGATCAAGGGTGGGGTTTGAAAGAGGGACCAATCCATGTGCACAAGTCTCCTCCAATGAGAAAGAAGTGTTGACTTTTGAGCCTCATGTGAGATAAAAAGGCCTTTTCTCCTTTTTATAAAATAAGAATAATGCTTTATTTGTGCAATTTAGGATAAGAGGAAAGTGGGGGCTTTTTATTTAATAAAAGGGGAGGGAATTCCTTTTAATTAAATAAAGACTTAGGATAAAATAGTTAATCCATAGAATAAAATTGAATAAATGATAGAATTAGGATTTGATCAAGGATAAGCAATTGATGAATTTAGCAAATAATGCTAGCAAGGGGCTAATAGTCTAGGTGACCATTTTTGGGTGATTACAATAGGAGATAAGGTTATTTGAAAATAAGAATTTTTCTAATCTCTCATCAATGTTGTTAGCCCCATCTCTTCTATTGTTCCAGGTATATATTTCATTACTTATTTTAATATTGATCAATTTATTTTTAAAAACTCATTCCTTAAAGTCCTTTATTGACTAATTTTCTAGTTTAACACCAAATTTGAGGGTGAAATATATAAACCTAATTAGTTGGTTGGGTTAGAAGCACAAAAATAGTGAGAGTTAAGTCTTCTTGAGCATACATGTTTTTTTTCCAATGTTATTTAAATAATTTTTTATCAGCAATTTAAATGTTTAGATTCATTAATGTAGTGAGAGTTAAGTCTTCTCGAGTATACAAGTCTTTTTGCCAATGTTTTTGATTATGTAAAATAGGTTTTGACGGGTACTTGAAACCTGAAACAAGTTTAAGATTTTACATTAAGTCTCTAGAACAAAAAGAGTAGTTAACCAACCAAAAAGGCCAACAATAGGGTCAACAATCAAAAGACAATAAAAAAGGATAGGGAAAGGACCAACACCAAAAATTCACAAACAAAAAATAGCAGAGGAATAACTCAAGGAATCTTCTCAAGTAGATTGGCCGCTTGCACCTCCAGATGGCTGATTTTTTTGGCTGTTTCCTTGATCAGGGTGAGGTCTTCAGGGAAAGTCATGGTGACCCCTTTCCTTGTGCTAGACTTGGTATGCATTCCTGGTCCTAGGTCTGGGGTGACCTCTAGCTCATTAGTAGTATGCTCCTTTGCTTTGTCACAAGGGGTAGCTTCTATTTTGGTTATAAAAATCTTAATATGCTCATTGGAGGCTTTGAGGATATTAAAAATCTGCTCAATAATTCCCTTGAGGGTACACTCAATACTCGACACCCTATTATCCATTTATAGCATGTGGGCCTCCAGCTTGTAAAAGTCGACCACATTGAGGAGGGGGTCAGGGGTAGGCCTATCCCTGCCTGTAATTTATTTTTTCTTCTTGTCCATATCACCCATCTTAGATTTCAAATCTTTCAGTTCAAAGAAGAGCCATTTGATAGACCGGTAGTTGTCAAGCATGTTGTTTCTGGCATTATTGAGAAAGTTAAAATCAAATTCCCTAGTGGAATCACTTAGGATAACCAGCAAGAGATTAATGAGTTCAAAGGTCTCAATTTTTCCTCCTTCCCCTTTAGGCACCATGGGGTTAATCAATTCTTTGGTAATGCCCAATTTAGCATTGTGACAATTGAAAAGTTTCCAAGCGGTGTTTTTACCTTTAGCATTTGGGTGGGGTTCTGACAAGAGGATAGGGGGAGTGTCCTAAGAGGCAACATCATCCTTAGACATCTTCTTCTTCCCATCATCTAGGATGCCAACAAGAGTGGTCTCATGGGGAATAGGGGGGAGCAAGTATCCTTACCATCCTCTTTAGAGTCCGTTGAGAACTAGTCCAGGCTCATCTCCCTGCTCTTATTTAGTTTGATCCGCTTGGAGTACTTAGGAAATTTTTTCATAGTATTCTTCTTCCCCTTCTCCCTCGACTCTTCCTCCTCAGTATCCATATCCTCCTCATCCTCATTATAATCCTTATTTAAGGATATGGAAATTCTTATCTATTTTTTTTGGGAGGGACCCTTGGCCTCTTTCTTAACCTTCTGTAGATTACATTTTCTTTTCTTAGAGGAGGAACCAGAAGCCCCTTTCTTAATCTCCTCCTCCTCCTAGTCTTCAGAATGTGGCCTAGTGCTATCCCCAGTATCAGAGGGCTCATACTCAGACCCCGACTCATCCTCCTTGACCCCCTTGTCCTTAACAAACTTGCTCACCATTTGCAATTTAAAATATTCATAAATAAGAAACATCAAACCCTCATGAAAAGTAGGGTTAGCATTATATTTTCCCCTAAAAATGTTGATACTTTCATTAATGGATGAGTAAAGGTAGAAGGAGATGGACACCATCTTACCATGGCTGAAATGGTTGAGTAGGAAAAAGTGGTAAGTGCGGATTCTTGAAAATCTCGAATCGAATGTGATGTAGTAGATAATGGCCCGAAGCACAAACCTCTAGATTTTCTTGATACCCTTAGGGTGGTAGTAGGTACCCATTTTCATAAGAGTCTCCTTCTCCCTCGGGTCCTTAGGGAAATCATTCATCGCAGGGTCTGAGATCCTATGATCCCTGTAGAATTTTTTTCCAATAATGGGGATACCGGTAACCGTGGAGATGATTTCTTCCATCATGGAAAACTGGCACTCATTAATTTCAACACTTCCTTCATTCCAATTCTTAAGGAAAAAATTAGTGACCTCCTGGTTGCCACCATGCAATATCTCCATGAAAAGAGTAATGCCACCCTTCTACAGAATATCCCAAACACTGCTTCTTTTCTTCCATTTTTTACAATCCATGGGTTCTCTCCTTGGTGTAGGGGCACCAAAAGTACAAGAGAAAAAGGAGATTAAGATTCCTTATATCATATATTAAAATATATTTGAATCATTTGTGATGTATTTGAGTCCAAATGTAAGGCTATGTGAAACCATTGTTAATATTGTCATGTTAAGGTCCTAGTTTGGTCAAGAAGGTTAAAATATGAAAGAATGCCTAATAAAGGCTAAAATTGATGTAAAATATCTATTCCTAATAAAGGATAAAATTGATGTAAAATGTCTATTAAGTATATTTTATGGTGATTCAAGTGTCTATGCAAATAATTTTTAAGTTTGGAGTTAAACTTGTAAAAGTTGTAATGCAAAAATGCAAAGAAAATGCATAATGATTAAAAGAATGTAAGGAGGTGGTTTAAAATGTGGTTGGGAAGTTGTAAACCACAAAAACCAATATAAAATAATTTTAATGGTCATTCCAAATCAATATGAGAATAGGGAAACATTTTGGAGTAATTTTGAAGTTTACTAATATATAAATTTTGATTGGTTTATTAGTTTTAGTGTTGGTTCTAGGTATTGTACAAACATGTACAGCCTAAAAACCCTATAAATATGTAATGGTTAGATAGTAGGCTGAATTAAGTTCCTTATCCTTTTGGTTTGGAGTAATTTCATTCTATTTTGAGAAAGTTATGGAGGTTTTTCTGAAAGTTGTCAATTGTAGATTTGAGGATTCCAGGGAATAGTCATGTTGTAGTGTGTCCAGTACAGATACATTTTTGAGAATAAGGATCTCTAATAATATTAATTTGAATGATATGTGAATTAAATTTCATTTACCTTTTTTTTGAGTCATTTTTATGTAGATTTTTGAAAGTTATGCGCATTTGAGTGGAAACTGGTTTTTAAAGATCTGCATTGGAGTTGCAGGCAGGGATTTGTGCTTGTAAAATGACTTATGAATGGTAAAAATAAATGGCTTACATATTTGGAAACTAGATTCATTAACAGTTGATGTGGAATTGGTTTGGTGTCATTTGGATTCATTTTGATAAAGATATGAGATGCCCTCGGCAAAGTTTGGTGTTTTAATTCTGGTTTATGACAAAAAAAATGGCTCTTGGTCTAGAGACCATAACTTATAATTTAATTACTATATTGGGCTCTGATTTACATATGTTTTATAAGGACTAATGTGGAAAAATTCCACTAAAGTTTTTTTTAAGGGGATTTAAAAACTGAAAGTTATGAATAATGGAATTGGATATAGAAATATGGATATGCAAATGGAGAAAGGTTGATGTTTTTGTGTTAAAACATGTTGTGGTTTTCCTCATGAGATGCCTTTATACAAAGAAATTATTAAATGGATGTTGAAAGGAGTAGAAAGGATCCTATTGATTTTTTGATTTGTAAGATGCTCTGCATCAAAGTGGTATCAGAGCTTGAGGATCTTGAGTGTGTGGGTAGAGCGTCGAGGGAGGCAATCCACACTAGGACCTTGGAGATTTGGTTATTGATTTTTGTGTTGATGAGTCTTTGGTTGCAGGTGCTTATCCATCTTTCTGCATATGAAGATTGGGTTGTGTGTATAGACACTAGAAGTCTATCAAGGGCTAAGAGAAGGTCCAAGGCCTAGGAGTGGTCTAGTTTATTACCAAGAGACTAGGGAGAGAGGAAAAGAGGAGGACTCCTAGGTGAGGCATATGGGAGAGTTGTTTGTGGTGAGTTTGAATCAACAATGATAAAGGTGGATCTCTGAATGATAAGGCACCATGGAGTTGTAGCCATTAATGCTCCAATGATAGGAGTATTTGAGAATATTATTTCGAGGACAGTCCTATGTCCTTAAGGGAAAAGATGATGGTGATAAAGGCAAGAAGAGGCAAAGGCAAATAAAGGTAAAGATGAATATTTTTGTTATAATTTTTTGTAGGTTATGGCACACCTTTCCAAGAGACTTGGAAATTTTTTAAGGTTGGAAGTATGGTTCAGGAGCACCTAAAGTACAAGAGAACAAGAAGGTTAAGATTCCTTATATCATATATTAAAATATATTTGAATCATTTGTGATGTATTTGAGTCCAAATATAAGGCTATGTGAAGCCATTGTTAATATTGTCATGTTATGGTCCTAGTTTGGTCAAGAAGGTTAAAATATGAAATAATGCCTAATAAAGGCTAAAATTGATGTAAAATGTCTATTAAGTTAATTTTAGGGTGATTCAAGTGTCCATGAAAATAATTGTTAAGTTTAGAGTTAAACTTGTAAAAGTTGTAATGCAAAAATGCAAAGAAAATGCATAATGATTAAAAGAATGTAAGGAGGTGGTTTAAAATGTGGTTTACTATAAAATCATTGTAATGGTCATTCCAAATCAATATGAGAAGAAGGAAACATTTTGGAGTAATTTTGAAGTTTTCTAATATAGAAATTTTGATTGGTTTTTCAGTTTTAGTGTTGGTTCCAGGTCTTGTATGGACATGTACGGCCTGTAAACCCTATAAATATGTAATGGTTAGATAGTAGGGTGAATTAAGTTCCTTCTCCTTTTTTTTTTGAGTAATTTAATTCTATTTTGAGAAAGTTATGGAGGTTTTTTTGAAAGTTGTCAATTGCAGATTTGAGGATTCCAGGGAACAGTCATGTTGTAGTGTGTGGTACAGACACATTTTTGAGAATAAGGATCTCTAATAATATTAATTGGAAATATATGTGAATTAAATTTCATTTCACTTTTTTGTGAGTTAGTTTTATTTAGATTTGTGAAAGTTATGCACATTTGAGTGGAAACTAATTTTTAAAGATTTGCATTGGAGTTGTAGGAAGGGATTTGTGCTTGTAAAATGACTTATGAATGGTAAAAATAAATGGCTTACATATTTGGAAACTAGATTCATAAATATTTAATGTGGAATTGTTTTGGTGTCATTTGGATTCATTTTGATAAAGATATGAGATGCCCTAGGCAGAGTTTGGTGTTTTAATTCTGGTTTATGACAGGAAAAATGGCTCTTGGTGTAGACACCATAACTTATAATTTAATTAATGTATTGGGCTCTGATTTACGTCTGTTTTATAAGGAATAATTTGGAACAATTCCACCAAATTATTTTTTAAGGGTATTTCAAAACTAAAAGTTATGAATAATGGAATTGGATATAGAAATATGGATATGCAAATGGAGAAAGGTTGATGTTTTTGTGTTAAAACATGTTGTGGTTTTCCTCATGAGATGCCTTTATAAAAAGAAATTATTGAATGGATGTTAAAAGGATTAGAAATGATCCTATTGATTTTTTTATTTGTAAGATTCTTTGCATCACTCCTGATTCTCTAGCCACCCATGGTGAGATTCTGCTTAACACAAGCACTGCACTTCAGAAAGATTCGAAACAAAAAGAAAATAGGGTCACTGATATTACTCTTGGAGTTTCTTCAGAGATTAGAGTGAAACTGAAAAACAAGGAATAAGCCTTTGGCTCTCTTAAAAACCTAGAAAGTGTGTGAAATGGACACTTCATAATTATAGGTAATAAAATCACCGTACTTCCCACACTTAAAAAAAATCATTGGAAAATGTGGATTAAATGTCATTATTATCACACATGGCTCCTTCCTTGCCATGAATGCAATCCCATGTGATTAGAGCCTTCACCTCCTACGAGATGTCCTTTCCATTATGCCATCTCACCATATCTTTTTGCCTGACAACCACGTCGGACATGGCGTCAGCAACTTGGTTCGACTCTCTGAACATGTGAGAAATATGGACCTTCTCAAACATGTTGAGAATGCTCTGATTTTCCATAATTATGTTGGTGATAGTCCACAAAGGGGAGGAGCCATTCAGACACCTAATAATATTATTAGAGTCACCTTGGAGCCATAGGTAGTTAATCCCCAAATCACAAGCCAACTTGGTGACCTGGAGGGAAGCATTGGCTTCATCATAATGATTTGTTTGGGTACCAAGAGGAAGAGAAACAACATAAATACAGGCACCATGGTGGTTTTTAATCACACCTCCACTGCTGGCCGGGCCAGGATTTCCCTTGGCTACCGCATTGAAATTAGCCTTATGCCACCTTGTGGGAGGAAAGAGCCAAGTACAATTATCCCTTCTATGATCAACTTGATTAGAAAGGAGGTCCATGCATTTACTTGAAAAAATGTTAGTACCACTGTAAACAAAGAAATTCTCAAAAAGAGGAGGTCTTTTTGCCAATGTTATTTAAATAGTTTTTATTAACTAAAATGTTAGATTCAATTATATAGTGAGAATTAAGTCTTCTAAAAAATGATATATCTCGACGTATTTTACATAATTTTTGAAAATATATGTACCCTAGTTAGATGAATCAAATAGGCACAATATTGTTATTTACATTGAATAATTTTTTAATGAACTTATTAATTTAGCTAGTGCTTCTCACCCCCCACATTTGGTGAATGATATTCATAATTTATTAATTGATCATCCCTATAGTTCATAGATAATTCAAGGAATTTGTGCTAGGATTATCTCATCAAGCTCATTTAATGGTGTGCTCAACATGCTCATTGAATGGTGTATCTTGTACCTCCCCCACCTAAGATTGTTCCTCTATTTCTATCCCTCATTTTGTTTTTCCTTATGATATTAGTGTAGTAGTTACTCCTTATGTATCTCACTCTAGTTTCCTTACTGGTTCTCACCTCCTAATGTTCCATATATATATATATATATATATATATATATATATATATATTACAATACCCTACCAATATCATGCCTTTATTCCATGCCACTAAAATTGTGACTTTATCACACTCTATTATTGGCATGCATATCTTTTTTTTACTTATGCCACCACTTATTACACTTTTCATACTATTGTGAAGACTATTCCTCACATTTCTTATGTCCCATACTCTTGACATCCCTTCATCTTTTTTATACCTTATGTATTATCACATAGTTCCTTATATAACCATCTCCACCTCTACCCTTGATATACTCATTCAAGAGCTCAATAAAGTAAAGTGTGATTTTAAAATTACACGCCTAGTATAAATGAGAAATATGAACACATTAAAGCTTAACATATTTTATTTCCTTTTGAGAGTGTGATATTAATGCACTCTTAAACTATATTATGTGTAGTTGATATATGCCTTACACAATGCTTAATTAATTTATGTAGTGCCCTTCCAACCCTATCAATATAAGAAGGTAACATGATACTGGACCTTGGACTGCAAGTAAAATAAAGTCAGTATGCTTGATATTTAATACTAGTTAATGTAGCTAGAAACATATGTTGCATTATGTGAGATATTATGGTGTTAGCTAAGGATCTATGATGAGACCTTGTTATTTATTTGATGGTTTTAGATGATAACTGGTGATGCTCATATGTTAGCTAGGATGAGTTATAATATATTGATTAGATGATGGTTAATGGCATTAGTGTTAATTAATATTATTTAAGGATAAATGATATAACATTCACTGCTACGTTCACACAATTTCTATGCATTATGCCCTTTGTGCATGTACGAAGTGGGATGAAGTCGTAGTTACTCACTCGTGAGGTCCACAATGTCTTGACCCCCTACATTGTTTAATTATTATATACATGTGCTTAGGCCATATACGCTGTGTACTAACTTGAATAGCTACCACACATATTCCTTTTGATATGTAGGATTTGAGTGTGTCTATTTCCCCATGGTGGTTATTCAGGGATGACACATTGGTCAATTTCCTTAAGCATAGCCTCGTCATGATTAATTGAGTGTGATTTGTCTTTGAAAATATCCTTAATACATATGGATACCTCCATATGGTAAATGCCAATAACCGTAACCCTATGTGGATACCCTGTGATAAGTTTCTTGTGTTTAGATGCATTTTATAGAAATTTTATTACAAATTACGAGTTCATGTTAAATTAATGATTTTACGATTTAATGGTTAATTTTGATTAAATGAGTTTAAATAAATTATTATATGAATTTGAATGATGAAATAATGAATGAATATTATTTGGGGCACTTAGGAATAATTTGGGTTGAAAGGAAGTGATTGTTTATTAAATCTGCGATTTAACATTATATTGAATTTTATAGTGTAAATGCTTATTAAATTTTTGAAATAGATTAATTGATATTTTAAAAGAGCTAAATATTGCATATATGTGATCATTTTGTTAGGCCTTGCATTATCAACATAAACTGGGCATTTGGCAATAGGAAATGTGTTTTATTAATTATTTATTTTAAATATTTTCAAAAAGTAAAGTGAAAGTCATTTTATAAAAGTGAAAAAGAGTTCATTTTTTTTAATCAGTAAATAGTTGGTTAGGCCAACATCTTTTATTAGCTTATCAAAAGATTTGATACATACAACAATATTCTATTCTTATCCACCCCGATCATATTAAGGAACCCATTTCATGCCATTAGTAGACTTACAAAGAGTTTGACTCCCCAATCATGCCATCAAACAACTTAGCCTAACAAAAAACTCACCAGGAAGAGAAACACTTTACATGCCTAAAATAATATATCAAAGACCACAAATAATTACTGCTAACAAGATCATGACCACACCCGTTCATCACCAAAAATCCTTCCAGATGCTACTTCTCTTGCCATTAGTTACGTCAATGCTTCCCCAATCCACCATCATGACCAAAGAAAAATAAAAATGATTAGAGCACCCTGGAGCTATGAATGCTCATCTTCCATAGGGACTATTTGCTGCCAATTGTTCCTCTCACAAGTGTATAGAATTCATCTCTTACAAGGGGTTATAAAACACCTAGTCACATATGTTGAATGTCAAAAGATACTGTCAATTCTAGATCATCTCACCCTTCCACAAGTAACCAAGATGGTAGGCTCATGCCTTTTATAGGATCATCCCTGCTTTTTCCTTGTTGCCTCCCACATTGTTGTCTCTCACACCTTTATGATCTTCCATATTCTCAGGCACATCAAGTAAAAAATATATCCTATATTCCATAAGAAATCTCATACACCTCTATTTTAGCAATTGCCTCCTTTTCCAACTCATCCGCAACCCCTTCCCCTCACAATAAATATGGCTGATCTTGTACTCACTTAGCTCTATCAACAAGTTTGCAATAGGATCTAACCATCTCTGAAGTTCCCAACTAGGTGTCCATCTGTTTATTATGTAATTAACCACTATCATAGAATTACCTTCCAAATAGATGTATTTCAAACCTAGTAACTTACCCAGCTCCAATCCCCTTAGAGCTGCCCTAAACTCTGGCACATTGTTAGTTGAACACCCAATGTATTATGCACTTTTTCCTAGCACATGCAATGCGCGAGGGACCCATATTTCCTTGTGACAGTCCATCAAAATTCACCTTGATCCATCCATCCTCCGGGAAACACCATTTTGTCTTCTTTCTATTATCCTCTAAATTATTATGGTGAGAGGGGTTCCGGTCTCGAGGTGGTAGTAGGTTTGTGAAGACTTTGATCAAATTAATAGCTATACTAGTGAATGTTCTTTTCTTTCCTACTACTATTTTAGCCTCTATGTTTACTAATTGTACTTGATCATCACCTCAATCTTTGTGAATAGGACCTCCCTAAGAATTGCTTGGTCTCTGAATACACTTCTATTGCATTCCTTCTAGATATCCCAACATAAAGTCGAAGGGATAATTTTCTATATACATTCAAATAATCTAGAATGAAGTTTATTTGACCAAGATATAAACCAATCTTGAAGGCTCGATGGCTTAACAATTTGAAAATTTAATTTCCTCATGATTGAATTCCAAAAAAATTATGTATAAGGGCAATTCCAAAGTAGGTGATTCGGTGTCTCCAAATTTCTTTTGCATAAAATGCATTTAGAAGGACCCTTGACACCAATCTTGTTCAACCTATCTTGGGTTAGGATTTGATTTTGAATTCTCAACCAAGAAAACACTCCAACTTTGGGAGAATATGCTTGCCCCGTAAAATTTTTGTGGGCCAATATGCTATGTTATCTGCCCTTACTTTAATCTGATGTCCAACTTTGACTTTGTATTCCCCATCAGCTAAAGTAACCCATCCGATCCTGTCTTGTGACCTTGATGCAGGGATGGTCCTATCCTTTAGGATACAGACAAGAAGATCCTTCTATTATTATGGAACATTGATGGGTTACAGTGAGTTCCAACACCATCTATCCAAACCATTTTCCCTCACCATCCTGCCATAATTGCACACTTGTTTGTCTCAAATTTTGAGAGTTTCTCTTTGAATTTGTTGCAGCTGAGGATTGTTACTTAATTTCAGGTGGCCATCCCACAAATCCTCCCAAAAGGTAGCCAATTATCTATTGTGAATCTCCAAAGTAATTTATTTAGTTATGATGTCTCTACTCTCACAAATAAAATTCCAAATAGAAGAACCACGAGGTGGGTTCCTTACTCTTATGATATTTATGAGGTTTTATGAACCAAGATACTTATTTCATAATATCCTTACCCATTTTTGGTCTCTTTTGAGCATCAACCAGGTTAATTTCACACCCAATACTATATTCATAAACCTTACTTATCGAATACCTACACCACCCACATTTTGAGTCTTGCATGCACTTTCCCATGCCATTAAAGGAAGTTTCTGATCCTCATGTGACCTACTCCAAAAAAATCTACACATTATACATTTGAGATTGTTTTCAAATTATTTTGGAAGCTTCATACATGACATCGAATAAATAGGGATGGTTTATAGTGTGTGATCAAAAGGTGACACACTTCTATAAACCATTGTTCTTGAGAGAATCCATGGAAGAGGATATCCCAAGAGGTAGATTATAGCTTCTTATCTATGAGGTGCAAGAATGTAAGCATTATGGATAGCAGCTCTCAAATGAACCTCAATAAGAAACCCTTGCAAGGTGCACCATAGAATGGAAGATTCAAAATGAAGATTCAAGCATGAAAGATCTAAATGAAATGCAAGAGATAAACTAGAATGAAAATGCAAGAACAAGAAAGAAAAGCTTAATCTAACAAGATTGAAAAACCTCCTAGTTAAGTTATGTGGTTTAAGCTAAACGCAATAAGGAAATGCTAAGCTAAAATGAAAGTAAACTAGAATTCTCTTAAGAATGCAAGATTAAGATTGAGATTATATGATCATGACTATTAGCCAAGAATGAAGAGAGAGTCTCCTTTTATAGCATTTAGAAATGAATGTATTGTCAAGATTAAGAGGCAAAATCCAAGAGTGGAGAATAATCCCCATTTTGACTTTAGGGCACAAGATTATCAAGAGAAAAAATCAAGTGGATGAGAATGGTAAGGTAGAAATGAGTGGTGGAGATTAAGAGGCAAAAGATATTCCACTTTTTGTTTTTTTGTCTTTTTTTTAAAATTAAGAAATTACCTTTCATGTGCACACATAAGCTAAAGTGGGTTTTATTTAATTAAAAGGGGACATGTTCTTTTAATCAAATAAGACTTAGGATAAAGTGGTCAAGCCTTAAGATATCATCAAATAAAGGATTAAAGTGACGATTTGATCAAGAGATAAGATTGATTAAGCATAAGATATGGTCTAGTATTTTTAATGTTTAATGTTAGAGTGGAGCTCAAAGTTTTCTAGAACATTTTTGGGTGATTACATTTGCCCCTCTTTGACTAACATGTGAGAGATTTGGGAACACATTGAGTCAAAGAATAGATATTAAGATAGATGAAAGAGATTTGACTCTGAAATTGATCGAATGAAGCACATAGAGATAACTAATCTTGAACTTGATTGAGCAAAGACTAGCAAAGGTAGATAAGATAGATCTGACTCTGAACTTGATCGAACAAAGCATAGAAAAAGAAGCTAATCCCAAATTTGATTGAATGAGAACTATTGAAGATAGATAAGATTGTAGTTTAAGAGATAGACTGATAGATTATTCCTGCCCCTTTAGGATCGAAATTGAAATGAGGTAGAGGAGATGTGTAAATGAGATAGATATATTTGATCAAATCAAGATAAGGTAAGGTTTCAAATGATTGATTAAGTGTATAAGACCAAGTTTGACCACCAAGTGATGGAAATTTTCCCTAGTTTGAAAGAGATAGCAGCCGTATTAAGTTAAGCTCAGAAGAAGAGAGATGAGATGATGATGGGAGAGAGAGAAATGATGATTGCCTCAAAAGATCAAAGAAATTAGTCTTAAAGGGTTAGCCAACTGCACATAGGAGGAGAGAATTTAAAACACAATTTTGACAATCAAGATGAAGCTGAATTTCAATTTCTATTCTCGAAAATAGACCCAGGACATCGAAATTAGGTAGGGGTGCAATTTTCATGGAAATCCAAGACTTTGAAACATTTAGGTCAAAATGCTATATAAGGGTAGATTAGATATGATGATGTGGTTAACCCCTTGTGATGATAAGTAAGTGCGAGAGGATTAAAGACCGATGAGATGAAAAGATATGATTGAGATAGAAGAAATGAGATATGTGATCGAGTGTAGCTAGCTAATTTTTCCAAATAATGATGGAGAATCTCTCCAAACTTGAATGCAACTAAGAATGCACCTAAGAAATGCAAACTACCATGAAAATGCAAAGTGTAATTTTCAAGGGTTAATTAGATGGGTCCTTGTTTTTATCATCGAGCCTTATTAAGGGACATCACAAGATCATACAACCATCAATAGTGCGAACATAACTATGAAGATATGAATATGAGCTATATCAGATAGAATGTAGGAAACACATATAAGCATCGAGACATAGGTGTCGAGATGACCTGAACATGGTTTCCAAGTTAATGTTACAAGATTATATCAGTATCGAAGCATAAGGGCCAAGATAACTGTTGGTGTTCAAAATGATGCTTATGCTCTTAAGGCTGCCAATATACCCTCAGATAGATTTTAGGGGTGGTTAGCTCCAAAATGTAATGAGGTCTTAGGGTAACTGGACCAACTATAGGGACAAGACTGCCCTCTTCTACTTTTGGCTCTACAAAACCAAGGCGGGTGCACCTAACCCAGTATAAACTATACTTCACACACCAAAGACTGGGTTTGAATAACAGATAAAAGGATAGTAAGAAAGTACTAAATGATAACCACACATTCATTGACTCTCCATTACTATGGGGTGGAACCTTACACAACCAAATACTGAAAACTTAAGGATGGTTCTTAATTTCATGTGTTTGAATCATAACAACCTCGATCAAGACATGTCAACAAGGAAATACTTATTTGGGCTAGTGCCTCATCCATTGGGCAAGGTTTCTTAGATAGATTACACACACACACCAGAATATATCTGAGATTCAAAGCCATAAACACATTTATAATCTCCTTTACTACTTATAGAGTATCCTTACATAGACAAAAGATAAATCTATGTCCCATCTAGAGCATCATTTCATCTAATCCTGGATTAGAACTCAAGAATGAAGGCATATACATAAAATGGTTATGCAATGAACTAGAAAGTTCAAAATTTATCTATGTTGACACAAAGCAGAAACAAGAATCAAGTGCCTGCATTAAGTATGAAGAATCCTCAAGTGTATACAATCAATCCAAAGGAACCATGCTTGCAAACTACAGCTTAGACCTACAATTTTCTTTCTATTGTCAAAATATACCAAAATAGGTCATTATAATTCAGATTGGGTAGAAGACTCACAACTAGAAAAGTTTGAAAACCTAACTCCCAATAATTCAAAAATGATCACAAAAATCCCTTTATACCAGGGTTACAATCCAAGCACAATGATCATTTCCAACTCAAAATTCAAATCCACCTAACCCCACCGAGGAGTTAACACAAATAAGATAGGGATCAAGCTGCAACATGCTAGCCCAAACATTCCATTTCAACAGCCAACTAGCCCTGTACTGGTCCAAGTACCAAATTATCATCAAACCCTAAGAAATCCAGCCACATTTGACCTCTGCAACACATTTCAGGGTACTGTATCATTTACTCCCCTATGATAAGACACTCCTCTGTAACTATGATGGTAGCCTAGACCACTCCGCAGCATTTGACAATCCATTCTACCCACTCTGGCCGCTCAAAAATTGAATTTTGGGTACTTCTGTCGTTGCACACCCTTTGCAAAATTTGAATTTGAAATTAAACGGTCACTTTATGGCCTCAGTGGCAAATTGGCAGCTAACATTTAAATCTCAGTCAACTTTAAGTCCTAATCAGCCGATTACTCTATTTCACGAGTTAAGATTTTACTTTAAAAAGTGGCCCCAGCTAAACTTAGCGAACTGGCGACAAAGGCTATCGTCAGTTCACCAAAAACACCCTACCTTTGCTAAAAAATTTAGCGATCTTGTGACCACCCTTCATTGAATCACCGGATAAAATAGAGAACCACCACTGAAACCCGTGAATAAGCGAACCACATAACTTTATCGGCGCTGCCAAAACCTTTGAGAAAAACTAATTGGGCCCGCATTGGAAAATCAACAGCCGTCTCAAAATCTCATAGCTCTAACAAACCTCATGAGATGATACGCCGTCCACCCAATCTACCACCATGTATATCCCTTCAAACCTCAAGGCCTACAAAATAAAAACATTTAAATGGACGGTTGTCGCATGATCTCTAGCCTCTGACAGATCCATCGCGAAGATAAGACAACTGTCAAATCTTCCATCTCACCGTCCCCTTTGGAACCCTCAGGCCCACTGACACAACCAATGAGATAATTCCAAGAAGGCATGACCTATCATCGGACCCACAACTAAGCACCAAACATAAAGAAGATAAGACGGCTGGCGCATAATCTGATAAGCCTTGGAAATTATATGCGCTCACACACTGATCGTCGATCTTGAATCTTTCCTCACCTCTGACATCCCACTGACAAGGCATATAATCAATGGATGGTGCATGATCTGGAGGGAGATGAATATTCCTTAAGATCATGCACTGACCATAGATTTGAAAGTCTTCACTGCAGGCCTAACTGACAACATATCCACCTCACTCAACGCGGACCAATGAGAACCTGCCAATTCATGTCCCTTCTGACACCGGGATCACCGTTTGAAATGCCGCAACCGTGGAAGAATCAATGGTTGGTGTATGATCTTAAGGCTCTGACAAAATGCATGAGAATACATGCCCATCATCAGATTAAAACATTGTCAGAGGCCAGGCCTAGGGAAACAAAGCCGAAGACTTTAGGAAAAAATAAAGTGGTGACTTAGGGAAAAATTAAAGGAAACCACTGAGACATAAAACCTAACCGCGCCAAAGTAAAGTGGATCATTTAAAAGGCACTTGTGGATTAAGGGTTTAAGTGACCGGATAAAGTAATGAAAAATTAGAATAGGGCCAGGGTTTATTTGAATTTTTAAACTTCCAACGGCTAGTTTCTGAACTTATGCCAGGGTTTAGACCAGAGACCTAGAAAAATTTGCAGAGACCAGGGGAAAAAGGTTAAGGCCATGAAATTTTTTTACCAGTGCTAACAATAACCATGAGTACACACTTGCATGAGAAAACACAACTTAACAGTCAAGGATATAGCTCTAAGTATCCTAAGTGTCCAAGTGATCGAAGCAAGAGATACCTAGGATCATTAGAGTGATACCCACATGAAGAAATCAAAGAAAATATACCCCATGCACCCAGTCCTCTAGTTGTAACATCATTAAGAGACTAAGGAGGGAACATTCAACAAAAATCATTAATCAATCAACAAACAAAAGAAAAGAAGTCATAACATGTCTCAGTCATTTTAGTTTTCTAAGATGTAAGGTTGCGTTGGATGTTAAGGAACACCTTTGTACCTGTGTCAAAGTGTGTGTGTGTAGAAGATAATGCAAGATCTGATATGTGTTGAGAAACACAAAAATGTCCAGATTGGTACGTAGTGTTAAGAAACACTGTAAGATTAGGGTGTTGTTAAATACCAAGTAGTGTTAGTGATAAGATTGTCCATAGTAAAGGACTGATAAACTAACTTAAATTAAGCTCAAGAGATCGATCAAGTGGTAAAGAAAGATAAGAATTTTTTTAGATTTTATTATTTTTAAACTTTTTTACGACATTTTATGATTTTTAAGATTTTTTAGAGATTACTAGTTCTCAAGCAAGATCACATTAGTTTACCCCCAATGTATATCAAGGTATAGGGCATGATGGATGAATTAGCAAGCTGATGGAGGAAGAAAAAAGATAATGAGGGAGCGAAAAGATAATGCAACCATCAGGGATAGTCTCCTCAAGAATACCCAAGCTAGGAAAAGGGAATATAGTAATGTAGGCTTATGAAATGATGTTAGATAATATGTAAGACAATGACCTAGTGTCATGAGAGGATATGGTCCAAAAGAGTGGACATGTCAAGAGACTTCTCTTAACATATTTTGCATTTTTTTGTTCTTGATTTTGATCAAGACCAAGGGGTCAATTAGATAAGATAGTGGTAGGATAACACAATGAGGATAAAGGATTATGGAGGCTATGAGATAATGGTTTGAGATAATGGAAAATATGCTTAAGAATAGTGATGGTCAATTTTGGATAAGCAAGATCATGATAGGGTAGCATGGAGGGAAGAAAGTGAGTAGGTTAATGGAAAAGATAGTAGATGTAAAGATATATGATGCTCGTGGATAGTTCAACCTTGTCAAGATAGAGGAAGTATGGGTATGCATGAAATAGCTAGTGTGGATGAATCTTTCCCCAAGTGTAGAGAGCAAGATGGACGAACTACACATGCTGCCTTTTTGCTAGGTTTTCATCATGGTACTTGTTTGAGGCACCACAAGGAGTGGTTTTCACCATAGGACAAGTTTATTTATCTTTACTTTTTCTACCAAGGCACATGTTTCCAGGTTTTCACCAAGGAACATTTTCAATTTTTTTAATTTTTTTTTAATTTTTAATTTTCTAATTTTGAAGGAACTCAAGCCTGATTCTCTTTGGATAATGATCCTTTGGAAAGATATGATATGATAGGCCAAGGCCGTTGAGAGATATGCTCAAAGATGATGATAAGGTAATGATAGGAAAACGTATGGAGGATAAGGTAGATGATGGCTAAAGATTTATGTCTAAGATAGGATATAGGTAATGGAGGGATAATGAATGAGAGGATAAGAAGTAGTTGTAGGAAAGTAGATAAGGATTTCATAGGATTATGTGGAGACGATGGCAAGATCAACATTGAAACACTTATTAAAGGGTAGTGAATAGCTGGAGGGAGAATAAGTTGGCTAGCTTGAGGTTTTGATATAGGAAGTGATATGGATCTCGGGACACAAGGACCCAAAAAGGATGAAGGAGAGGATGGAAGATGTTTGGAAGAATATGGAGTGGAAGTCTTTGGAAGCTTGAATGTCAACTTTGATTTTTATTTTATATTCAAGTCCTTTAAGAAAGACTTGGGAATCCACATAGCTTTTCATTTTTCTTTACTTTTAGTTACTTTTGATCTCAATTCTTCCATGATGGATTTAGGAACCCAAATTTTCTTTGATGTTCTTCTTTTCTTTGAGGACCTTTGCAGTCTCCTAAATATTTCCTTTTTCTTTTTAGTCACATGTCAATTAGATAGGACATAGTGATCTTCATATGCAAGTGGATTCTTGTATTTATTATTCTTATGTTGCACATCCAAATTGCTTCCAAAAGATTTGGGAATTATAGATGAATCAGGCTCATATGACAGGTTTAGATGGGTGGATATATGAAAATTTGTCAAGGATGCATGTCTTTATAAATCTTGAGGTATGATGGAAGAGGTGGAGGACAAGATAGGAGAAAGAGGTATAGTAGATGGAGGGATATAAGGTCCCAATATGGATGGAAGGTTTGAAGGTTTCATCTTTGGGATATAAGGACCAAGGATGGATTTGGAAGATGAAAACAAATAATGAATGGGGATATCAACATTTGTAGAGTGAGAAACATGGCCAAGGCTTTGATCTGTAAGGTCTATATGTATACCAATACACTCATGAGTAACTTCAATAGGAGCAAGTTTGATAGGAGCATCCAAATCTTTCTCATGTAATGGAGTAGGGAGAATGGAATATTTTTCAGATGAATGTGAAGAATTATGACAAGGAGTTATAGGGATACTCAGATCTTGACAAGGATCTTTGGATAATATAGGAAGAGTACTTTTCTCTCAATTTTTAATAAGCTCATTAGAGGTGATGGAAGGAGTACCTTGATCTTTCTTAGGAGATGAAGAAGTTAGAGGAGGTGAAGGAATATATTTTTTGGAAGGAATCATCATGAAGCTGTAGGGATATGGGACTTTGGTCAACCATAGGATAAGGATGGATGGTATCTTGATCTTGATCTTTATTGATATTTATTTCTTCACACTTTAGATTGTCCTCTTGACATGGAACCACTTCTAAGGATGAGGTAGGAGTTTGGGTATGTGCGAGGGGTTCATGAAGGTTTTACGAAGGAACATTTAGGATGGGTATGATAGGCATTGAAACACAAGGAAGCTTGGGGTCTATGACCTTTGAACCATGGAAAAGTTTCGTAGAAAGATGTATATTAGCTTGGATCTCTTTTAGAGGTATCCCTTGAGGATATACATAGGTAGTGTCAAAAGCATTAAGTTCTTTATTTAATGTAGGGATTTTGGATGACTTTTCATTTTTAGGAGATGGAAGAATGGTGGAAGAGGTAGATGTAGCATGAGAACCAGTAATAGACATGGGTTCATGATTTTGATCAAGCTTGAGAGTAGTATCTTCATTATATGATTCATTAGGATCTTCAACACCAATTATGCCATCATCAATGAGATCTTGGAATTTATGTTTCAATTCCATGCAATGTGAAGTTCTATATTCATTATTCCGATGATACACATAGTAGAGACTCATGCATGAAATTCCCTTTAAAGTAACTAGAGGTAACGTAATGAGATCATTTTACAAAAAAATTTTCAATGTCAATTCATAAGATTCTCCCAAAGGAGTAAAGATTCTTTTTGAGGTATGATTATATTTTTCTTAATGCTCTTGGAGATAGGTAGGACCCTTAAGTGAATATGATATATATACATCTTCACTTTCTTGATCAAAGATAGGTCTATTAGAAGATTGAAATTTCTCAAAGATAGAGTTGACGTGAGAGTGTGATGTGGCCTTGATTGAAGAAGATGAAGATAAAGGATAGATTGATCTCCAAGAGTGTTGGTTAGAATATGTATCTTTTTCTTTCTTCAAGTCTTGAAGTTCAAATTTCAAAGATTGGACTTGCTCAGATAAGTATGCCATAAGAATATCTTCTTCCTTGTTGTTATAGTCATAGGATCTAGTCCACTTCATTCAAAGCCATTATAGAGGGATTGAGAAATTGATAGTAATAAGATTACTCAGCTAATGTAAGAGGATCAAGGTAATGATAGCTTTTGTCTCAAAGATAACTAGATAGATAGTGTAACTAACAAAACTAAGTACAAGGTACCAAGAATGAGGCCTGAATGTCTACTAAGTGGCACTTGTGACAAAGTTGGAGTAAAGTGTAATATTAGATAAGACATTTGAGACAAGGCTAGAGCACTTCCAAGATCTTAGAACAAGAGAAAAGAGAGATCAAATCACTAGCAAGTACTCAATCTATTGAGGATACTAGTTTGCAGATAGAAGAAGCCAATAGAACACATGAGAGAAAGCCATTAGGACTTTGAATTTGATGTGTCAAGGAAGCCATGAGCATGTATGATCATTTTTGAGAAAAATAAAAAAAATGCAAATTTTTTATATTTTTTTTAGTATTTTTTGATGTTTTAGTAATTTACATTTTTGAGGGTCTTCTGCTAATTTTTGGGAGTTGAAACTATTGGAAGTCTAAAAAATTAGGCTATTGAATTCACATTATTTTTGAGACTAAGCTATAGATTTTGATTATCTTTCCAACAATGAAAATAGTTCCCAATTTTGAGCACTGAGTCAAAAGTTATGGTGCTGCCAAGTTGGGGTAAAATTTTTTAGAAATGTTTCAAAATTTTAGAATTTTTGATATAAACATCCACTAAAGCCACGAACCATTGATCAATGAGTGTCCCTAAATGAGGTCTGAATGTTTCCAAGAAAGAAAATAGTGTGAGAAAATAAGAGTCTTCAAATGATTTTCTTTTTCTTTTTATTTTCATTATTATTATTTATTTTAGAAAAGTGATTTTCATGTGCACTTAGGATAAAGGGTTTTTTTATTATTTAATTAAAAGGGAGCATGTTCTTTTAATTAAATAAACATAGAATAAAGTGGTTAAAATTTAGGATATAATCAAATAAATGATTAATTAATTAAGAAAAAATGATTTGTTGCACAACAATGGTCTAATATTTTAATTTAATTTCATTAAGGGGGCTTATAGTTTACTAGACCAAAATTGGGTGATTACATTTTCCCCTCTCTGAGTCAGTGTGTAAGCGAGCACATTGAGTCAAAGAAAATGATGACATGTAGATAGTTGATATGAAGTGATGAACTATCCTGTGAGACACTGTCTCTAAACCTGATCGAACGAAGCACAACAAGTAGCAAGAGTTTCAATGCATAGTTTGATGTGAAGTGATGAAACTAAACATTGAGACCGAGGTTTAAAGATAAGACAATACCAAAATTGATATGATGTAATTATAAATTATATGTCCAAGATCAGACTAAAGAGACTTGAATAATCTCAACTTGATGTGAAGCGATGAAGAGGAGATGCCCCTAGTGATGATAGCATGGTCAATTTGCATCTTTGAAAGATTAATGATAAATTATTCTTTCTCCCTCTGGATTAAAATTGAAATGATGTTGAGGAGATGCAAAAATGAGATAATTTTGATCAAATCAAGATTAGATAGGGTCCAAGATGATTGATGATCGATAAAGAGAGAATAGAAAAGCATTTGGACCAAGTCTGACCACTAAGCGATGAGAATTTTCTCGAGTTTGAATAAGTTTAAGAAGAAAGGTATAGCATTAGAATAAGGTCAACACAAGTGATTATGAAGAAATATGATCAATTTTTTCCTCAAAGGATGAAAATATAAGCCTTAGAAGAACAAAAAAATGAACTTATATTTTGATTTCGATCCCAAAAATGAATCGAGGATGTTGAAAAAGGATGACCAAAGTTGTTTGATAATGATGAGGCAAAGAATCTCTCCTCACTCAATGCAAGATACAAAGACTAATATGAAACCTAGGATGAAAATGCAAGTGCAAAGTGCAAGGATCTTACTCGGTCCTTTTTTTCATCATTGAGCCTTATTAAGGGACATTGCAAGATCATATAACCGTCACCAGTGAAAGTGTAACTATGAAGATACATGAATATGATCTATATTAGATAGAATGTAGGTTTTAACATGTAATAATCGAGGCATAAGATCCAAGATGACCTAAACATGATTTCCAAGTTAATGTTGCAAGATTATACTAGTATCGAAGCATAAGCGCCAAGATAACCATGAGTACGGTCTTGCGTAAAACAAACACAATGTAGATAGTCAAGGACATAGTTAAGACTCTCCTAAGTGTTCAAATGAATCATGTCAAGGTATATGCAATGTTACAATTGTGATGGAGGCACTTATCATAGACACTTGATGCATCAAACATATAGGGTCATCGAAACACACCCACAAGAAGACGACAAAGAAAATATGCTCCATTCCCCTAGTGCTCTAGTCATGACATCTCAAAGAGACTAAGGAGGGAACATCATAAAAAATCATCAATAATAGACAACATATAAAGAAAATGTCATTAAGAATAGCTCAGTCATTTCAATTTAAGCGTAGTGTAAAGATTGTCATTGATATTTCTAAGACTTATGCCTGCAAGTGTGATAGAAATATATGAATTGGATTGCTAACAAGGTGTCATTTAAAGATAAGCTATTTGAAAAGTTTTGAGAAACACTCAATGTCCAGATGGGGTAGAGTTGAGAAACACTGCTATGTCTTAGAGACAAGGATGGCATGAAATTGCCCCCTAGTGAGACTTAGACAGAGACCGATTCCATACCATAGAGACAAGTGTTGTGAAAGTCAACTAGTTCATGGCCAAAGACACAAGCTGATAGATGGAGTACAAAGGTACAAGCAACATATGTTTCCAAGTTTTCACCACTTGGAAGGATTATTTTTGTTACCATGACAGCTGTTTCCAGGTTTTCGCCAAGGCACTTTTTTCTTGTTTTTTGATTTTTTAATTTTTTTTTATACATCAAAGGACCCGTTTGCTAGGTTTTCACTAAGATGATCATTTTTGTAGGACGTTTTATGATTTTTATTTTTTAGGACCATATATCATTTTTTTTGAATTTTTTCAGGATCATATATCATTTTTTTTGTTTTTTTAG
Source organism: Chamaecyparis obtusa (assembly GCA_027943335.1). Lineage (NCBI taxonomy): Eukaryota > Viridiplantae > Streptophyta > Pinopsida > Cupressales > Cupressaceae > Chamaecyparis > Chamaecyparis obtusa. The sequence goes on along the minus strand of BSBK01003064.1, from coordinate 90,640 downwards.
GATCATTTGCTATGTACAAGAACTTAGGATAAAGAGAATGTCATGCATCGAACTTCTTTAGGTGGAGAGTATTGATAGGCTTAGAGAGATGTTCTCCCTCTAGGGTTGGGAGCTGATAAGCACCAGATCCAAAGGTAGTTGTAATTATATAAGGACCCAGTGAGTTAGGTTCAAAATTTCCTTTCTGTTCATGATTCTATTGATTCTTAGGATTCTCTCTTAAAAATAGATCACTAACCTCAAAATATCTATGGTGTACCTCCTTGTTGTATCTTTTTGACATTCTTTTCTGATATAATCTCATGTGATCAAATGTGGCTTATCTGTGTTCATCTAGTAGTTCTAGTTCTTGGTTGCGTGATATGCAATAGTCTTCATCTGTTACAAGCCCTTTTAGGGAGACTCTAAGTGAAGATATTTCTACCTTGATAGGTAAGACAACTTCAGCCCCATATGATGAACTACAACTGATTTAGAACACTGATTGAAGAATATGTGATTTAAGATCACTAAGGAGTTTCTGAGTAGATATAAAAGATGATTAAATCAATATTATGTTGTCATTGATGTCAACTAGTTTGATAGTACTTATCTTGTAAGTTACTATACCAACACATCTGAAGAAAGGTGAAAGAGATGAAGAACAAAAATATCTACATGAGGAAGATGTATATATTAGATGAGGATAAGGAATACACTGAGTAACTTGTTGATGAGTCTATGACTTGATGACTTTATTATGTTGCATTCATCTATGATGAAGAATAGAGCTGAAAGACACAAAGCAGTGTTGTCGGTAAATAAAGCATTCCAGTATACACTGATGGAGTGTAATGTATATCGAACATAGTGTTAACAGAGCTTGTGTTCATTGGCACATTTATTTGTTAATTGAGAAAAATAGAAAGGAATTAAATGATCAGTTTATCCGATAAAGTGATGAGTTGTAAAGTGTATGAAATCAAGGTAAGAGATAAGGTTTGTTATGAAGATCTATGACTAACATAATTCAAGAAAGATCTAATGGAGTAGATTGAAACATGTTACTGACACATTAGCCAAAGAAGGTTAGAGTGGCAAAATCAATGAATAAGATTAAGCGGCAAAATCTGATAGACAAAAAGAAAATGATTTACTCGTCTATATAAGAGACATTGGTTTCATTGTTGAGAGACGTTGGAAGAAGAAGATACTGTAGAATTATCGCGTGAAGGAGTTTTCATGCATTTTGATCATACTAGTTAGTAACAACTGAACTGTAGAATAATTACCGAGCTACAGAGAGTAATTACTGACGGATAGTAAGTTGATATAGTATTGAATTTGAAGTGATATATTCATCAAAAAGATTTGAATGAGTTGAACATTGATCTATAAATTACAATTGAAGTTGTTTCAAGGTAGATCATCTATTGTTACATATTTAACCATTGTACACAGTCAAATCTCTTAATTGAGTGGACTAAGAAAGTCTTTTGATGTTTCATTCATAGAGTGAACATTGTTATCCTGTCAACCCTAGAGTGACTGCTAGTTGGATGATAATTTCTGGTCTAAAATCCTCTAACAAGGTCACACTTAACAGTGTGTTTGTAAACCTTTAACAGGGTTGGGTCTTTACCGACCTCACTTTAGAAGAGTGAACATTTTGGGTTGCCGGTCCCAGGTGGTTTTTCCCTTCACAGGGTTTCCACATTAAATCTCTTGTGTTATGTGTTGATTGTGATATTTTTTTGTTATCATACTTTTCAGATTACATGTTAGATTTGATCGATAACTACTATAAGTTTTAGATTGACAATCAGTAAAAACACAGACAGTGAAAGTATTTTATGTTTACCAAGTAACAGAAGTTGAAGAATTTGTTTTGGGTTATACATTTTGTTTTGGGACACTGGATAACTAATTCACCCTCCTCTCAGTTATTCTAACAATTGGTATCAGAGTTGTGGTTGCTTAGAATAGAGTTTTAAGGACTCCAGCACAAAGGTCTCAAGATGTATAAGAGGGAATTGCCAAGACTAAACAAAGAGAACTTCACAAAATGGTAGAGCCAAATGAAGTTGCACATATCTAGAATTGGGAATTCTGCACTAGAATTGATGGAGAATGGCTATATACAACTGACCACTGGTCCCTTGACACTAGATCAACTGAAGGACAGGCATGAACACAATATTACTATGATGAAACTTGCTGCTACCTGTACCGATGCCGAATTTAAAGACATTAAGGGATGCACAACTGCCAAAGCCATGTGGGATAAACTGACTCAAATATACAGTGGAGATGTGAATGTTAAGAGAGCTAGAGCAGAAAGCTTAAGAGGTCAATTTGATGATACGAAGATGAAAGAAGGTGAGAACATTGTGCAATACACAAATAGACTAAAAGAGGTAGTACATGCTATTAGAGCATCCGGTGGAGTTATTGAGGATGAAATAGTGATAAGCAAGATTCTCATAACTTTGCTGCCAGTTTATGCGATTATGATCTCTGCAATTTATGAAACAAGGGCTACATACAACCTTACTCTTGACACACTAATCGGTAAGCTTACAACCTTTGAATTGAATAACTTTGACAATAGTGTTGTACCTTATGTTGAATCTGCTTTCATGACTTCTTTGAAGATTGGTAAGTCTAGTAGCAGGAATAGTAAGAACAATGATAGTGATAGTGGTACCGATGATGAGCTTGATGAGCTTGAAGCTCTTATGGCCAGAAGATTACCCAAGGGTAAAAGAAGGTATAGAGGTAAGCTACCTTTGGCATGCTTTAATTGTAAAGAAGTTGGCCACATCGCTGCTAGATGTCCGAATAAGAAAGATGATGATAGATCCAAAGACCGATATGAAGGAAGCTATGGGAGAAGAGTCAACAGAGGCTACCAACACAACAACAGAGATAACCGAGATAGATATGACAAAGAGAAAAAGGAATGCTACATAGCCGAAGAATTTGAATCTGAATCTGACACTGATGATGATGTAGAAGTAGTATTTGTTGCTATGAAAGATGATTCAGAGGAAGATGAGAAACATGAAGAAACAACACTAATCTCTAAAGTAAGTAGAAATGATACATGGATCATAGATAGTGGTTGTACACATCATATGACTGGTGATATAGAGAAATTTGATCTACTTGATGAATATGATGGAGGGTCTGTAAGGATGGGAAATGATGCACCCTGTATGGTGAGAGGTAAAGGTTCACTAATGATTAATGATAGAATAAAATGTGAAAGTGCATATTGGGTAGATGGACTGAACTATAATTTGTTAAGTGTGGCACAACTGAATAAATCAGGCCACTAACTTGCTTTTGAGAGCATAAAGGTAAAAATCTATGATGATGGAGGAAGACTTGTCAGAACTGGTACACAATCCAGAGGTAATCTATTTTATCTTGATATTGATCAATCTTCTTGTTTATTAATGAAGGATGAAGATGCATGGTTATGGCATAAAAGGTTATGTCATGTGAACTTTGATAACATGATCAAGATTATTAAGAGGAAAAGAGTTAGAGGGTTGCCTAACTTATAAAAACTAGATCATGCAATGTGTCATGAATGTCAAAAAGGTAAAATGACTAAGTCTAGTTTTAAAAGAAAATACTACTCAACAAAGAAGATACTTGAGTTGGTTCATATCAACCTATGTGGTCCTATGAGAACTTAGAGTTATTATGGTGATAGATACTTTATTCTTTTTGTTGATAACTATACTAGACTGATGACAGTTATGTTCTTAAAAGAAAAATCTGAAGCATTTAAGATGTTCAAGTGGTATAAGGAAAAGGTAGAAAAAGAGACTGGAAAAGAGTTAAAATGCTTAAGATTTGATAGAGGAGGTAAATTTATCTCTGATGAATTTACTAATTTCTGTAATGAGCATGGTATCAAAAGATAGGTCTCTGCACCAAGAACACCTCAGCAGAATGGGATTGCTGAAAGAAGGAACAGGTCAATCATTGATTATGCAAGGACACTTATGTTAAGAAAGAATATTTCTTAGACATACTAGAGGGAAGCTTTCAGTATAGTTGTATATGAGCTTAAGCGAGTACAACTAAAGAAGGACACCAACTGGACACCTTATGAGCTATGGTTTGGACACAAACCTACTGTAAGTTATTTTAGGATTTTTAGAAGTAAATGTTTTATTCTAAAAGATGAGAGAAATGGAAAATTTGATTCTAAAGGTGATGAAAGAATATTCTACTAAGAGTAAAGCATACAAATGTCTAAATAAGGTTACAAATAAGATAATTGAAAGTACTAATGTCCGTGTTGATGAGTTTGATGACAAGAACATAGACGAAGCTAGAAAGGAACAAGAAGACTATGGTAGATTCACTTACATTGAACTTCCTGACTATCTACCGAAGTCGCAACTTGTGATAACCGGTCAACAAGAAAATAACCCCAAGGAATAGGAAAGGGAAACCGATGGCAAGATGGAGCTACCAAGCAAGCACATGAACCTGAAGAGGATGAACAAGAAAGGAGAAACTAAGTACTGGCTAGTTTTGTCAGAAGACATCATCCCAAGACACAAATTATTGGAGACAGACAAGCTGGCATGTAGACAAGAAGCAAAGCAAGACAAGGTACATGTCTAGTTTGTGAATTTGAACCAAAAAATGTGAATGTTGCATTCAAGAATGAAGAATGGGTTAATACAATGAAAGAGAAAATAGAACAAATAGAGAAGAAAAAAACTTGGTCCTTAGTACCCTGACCTAAAGATAAAAATGTTATTGGTACTAAATGGATATTCATTAACAAATTGAATGAAAATGGTGAAGTGGCAAGAAATAATGTGAGATTGGTATGCAAGGGATATGCACAGGAAGAAGGCATTAAATATGGTGAGACATTTGCACCTATTGCTAGATTGGAAAGAGTTAGAATGCTACTTGCATATGTTACACACAAGAAATTTAAGTTTTATCAAATGGATGTGAAGTCAGCATTTTTGAATGGTATACTTGAAGAAGAGGTCTACATAGAACAACTTGAAGGATTCATTGATCTAGACAATAGAAACATGGTATGTAGATTACACAAAGCTTTATATGGTTTGAAGCAAGCACCAAGAGCCTAGTATGAAAGGCTGCATACTTAGTTGTTAAGTATTGGATTTGTAAGAACTAGTGAAAACAACAATTTCTACATGAAAGGTGATGTTGATTACACTATTCTTATTGCTGAAATTTTTGTTGATGATATTATTTTTGGAGGTCAAGATCATGTATGTAAATATTTTGCTAATGAAATGAGGAAGGAGTTTGAAATGTCTATTGTCGAAGAGATTAAATTATTTCTAGGACTACAAGTGATTCAACAGAGTGATGGGATATTCATCACACAGTCCAAGTACATAAACAAAGTCTTGAAGACAATTGGCATGAAAGATGCTAAACCTGTGGGAACACTAATGGCTAGTGGATGTAAACTCACAAAGGAAGATGAAACTATAGAGGTAAACAAGACACTTTACCGATCCATGATCGGTAAGCTAATGTATGTAGTTCACAGTAGACCAGATATAGCACATGATGTGGGAATTGTTGCTAGATTTTCTGCTAATCCTAGAGAATCACACATGATTGCTACTAAAATGATTTTAAGATACTTGAAAAAGATAGAGGATTATGGTTTATGGTATCCTAAGGAAGGTAAGTTTGAATTGATGGTCTATACTGATGCTAATTGGGTTGGAAATGTGGATGACAGAAAAAGCACCATTGGAGGAGCATTCTTCTTTGGTGAAAGAGTTGTAACCTGGACAAGTAAAAAACAAGCTTGTATTTCTCAGTCTACAGCTGAAGTAGAGTATGTTGCTATTGCTACTAATTGCTCAAACATTGCATATATCAAGCAAGTGTTGGAAGGAATGAATGAGGTAATCACTGACCCGGTGATTATATACTGTGACAACACGAGTGCTATCAATATTTCAAAGAATCCAGTAATGCACTCTAAGACAAAGCATATATCAATTAAGTATCATTACTTAAGGGAAGAAGAGCAAGAGAAGAAAGTGAAGTTATAATTTGTTACATCTAAAGAACAACTTGTAGATATCTTTACAAAGCCTCTACTGAAGGACACATTTGAATATTTGAGGACTAGACTTGTGGTCCATCCCCTATCTATCGGTCACTAATGTGATCTGGATGTTGCATCAGCTTACACTTATCAAAAGATCACACATGTTGATGCAGCATAGTTCACACTTTGGATAATGTTCAAGGTTGTGATTAAGTTTAAAGAACTGAAACAAATTGGGATATCGGTATACAGAGATACAAAGAATGTATTGGACAACAGAGAGTTACTTAGCTACTATAGAGCTGATTATTTATTTATTTCTTTGGCATTGTTGTCAAAGGGAGAGATAAATAATATGAAACAATATGCACCGATGAGAACTATCTAATGGAGAGATAATCTGAAAAGAAACAGAACACTGAAGATCAATTACTGAGAACAGAAGAAGGAATCGGAGAGCTGAAAAGATCATATTTGCAGAATGTCAAAGCTGCATTGATAATGTTGTTTAGTAACGTAGTGATTAAACATATTAATGCTGTATGAGCTTAGCAAAGCATTTGTTTATAGAGTTGTAGAATAAATGTTTGGTGTGTGTATGGTACACTTCATATTACTTGAGTTGCCATCAATGCCAAAGTGAGAGATTGATGAACTAAAACTGATTTAGAACACTGAATGAAGAATCTATGATTTAAGATCACTAAGGAGTTGCTGAGTAGATATGCAAGATGATTAAATTAGTATTATGTTGTCATTGATGTCAACTAGTTTGACAGTTCTTATCTTGTAAGTTACTATACCGACACATTTGAAGAAAGGTGAAAGAGATGAAGAACAAAAATATCTACATGAGGAAGATGTATATATCAGATGAGGATAAGGAATACACTAAGTAACTTGTTGATGAGTCTATGACTTGATGATATTGACTTTATTATGTTGCATTCATCTATGATGAAGAATAGAGTTGAAAGACACAAAGCAGTGTTGTCGATAAATAAAGCATTCTAGAATACACCGACAGAGAGTAGTGTATACCGAGCATAGTGTTAACCAAGCTTGTGTTCACCGATGCATTTCTTTTTTAACCAAGAAAAATAGAAAGGAATTAAATGATCAGTTTAGCTGATAAAGTGATGAGCTATAAAGTGTATGAAATTGAGGTAACAGATAAGGTTTGTTATGAAGATCTATTGCTAACATAATTCAAGAAAGATCTAATGGAGCAGATTGAAACGTGTTACTAACACATTGTACACACTAAAATGGTGCACTTCTATGAACCATTACATGCAAGGTTGCTGTCTGAAAATGGATAGAAAATGATGTGATATGAAAGACCAGAAATGAAAGATATAATCAAGAAGAATCAGAAAATGAGCACAGTTGACCAACTAGTCCGTAGATGATAAAAAGGAAAGCTCTCTCCATATGCAAAGTGAAAAAATAATCTAACATGACCCTAAAAATGCAAGCTACTATGAAATTGGTTGACTTGCAAGGTCACAATGCTTATAGACATCTAATTATCATCATCGAGCGTTATTGGTAGCGTCGTAAGATCATACAATGCACACTAGCATAACTATGTGGATATCAATATGATCTTTATCAGATAGAAATGTGGAAATCTCACCTAGGCATCAAAGACATATAGGTCAAGATGACTAATGTAGTGAGATCACCTAAGTTTGATATGGTAAGATTATGCTTGTATCAAGACACATGAAAATCAGGATAGCTAGAAGCATGCACTCGCAAAATAGTCAAGGATAATACCTTGTTAATCCATAGGGTCAAGTAAGATTAGCATAAATGCTCATGACAGTTAGGACCAACAAAATATACCCACAAACAGATAAAGAAAGAAAACATGTTCTCATATCCTCAGTCTTCTAGCTATGCATCATCGAAAACTTCTCAGGGAGAGACCACTCATCAAAGAAATCCTCATAGACAACACACAAAGAAAAATAAAGTCAACATATCTCAACAAGTTGATTGTTTAAGTGTGTGTGTGTTGGTCATAGAGTCAGACTCTGAGTATCACATTTGCAAATGAGCAACGTCACATCATACTAGACTGTTGGGTAAGACATCTGATAAGTGTTAAGAAACACTCGACACAAGGGTAGTGTTGAAAAACACTGTTTGAGGTGGTGTTGAAAAACACCTGTTTGGGGTGGTGTTGAAAAACACTTATTTGTGAAATGCCCCAAGAGACAAACGCACCTAAAGGACCAATGCTAATAGTTATGCCCCCTAGACAAAGAGAAAGACCAATTCCAGACCAAGTCAAATAAGGTCAAGGCATGATGGAAAGTGGCTAAGTGTCAAGGATGCATGCTAAGAAATAGGAGTGCAAAGGCCTCAAGTAGTGCCTGTTTCCAAGTTTTCACCACTTGGAATCTTTTTTCATTTTTTTTATTTTTTGGATTTTTTGCTACCAAGGCGCTTGTTTCCAGGTTTTCACCAAGGCACTTTTTTCTATTTTTTAAATTTTTAAATTTTTATGAATTTTTTTATATTTTTTCAGGACTGTATATGCTTTTTTAGGATTTTTTCAGCATCATATATCAATTTTTTTGGTATTTTTTCAGGACCAATAAGATATATACAAAGGATGCCCCCAGACAGAATGGGCATCAAACTCTTGAGCAAGATCACATCATGTAGTCCCAATATCTAGCAATGTGGAGGACAAGATGGATAAGCAAGCTGGTGAAAGAGATGGAAGACATGAGAATGAAGGAGAGTGAAGGGAAGACATCCTCAAAGGAAAACTCCTCAAGAGTACCCAAGCTAGGAAAAATTGTTGTCATGTAAAGCGCATTTGGACAAGCAATGAGAGGCTAGCATAGGATAAGTCACAAAAGCACATTGCAAAAGAAGGAAGGATGCAGTCCAAAGGAGTAGACATGTCAAGAGGCTTCATAACATCATGTTTTACTTTTTTTTTATTAGATCAAGACCAAAGGGGAAAAAGATAGCGAAAGGCTAGAATGAATGGAGGAAAATGAATATGAAGGCTAAACATGAAAGGAGTGAAAGCAAGATCATCATAAGATAGCTCAAAAGATAGCCAAATGTTTGCATATAGTTCAACCTTGTCAAGATCAAAGAGAGAAGATGGAATGGATGAAAGATGTAGAAGAACTACACATGATGCCTGATTGCCAGGTTTTCATCATGGTACTTATCCAAGGTGCCACAAGAGTGGTTTTCACCATAGGACGAATTTATTTCTCTTTACTTTTGCTACCAAGGTGCCTGTTTCCAAGTTTTCACCATGGCACATTTTCAAATTTTTTTTTTCTCATCTCTTTCTTTTTTTCTTTTTTTCTTTTTTCTTTTTTCTATTTTTTGAATATTTTTTCTATTTTTTGGAAAAGGCAAGCTTTTTAGATAATGCTCCTTGAAAGGATCAACCATGATATGTCAAGGATTTAAAATGGTATGCTCAAAGATGCTGAAGGGGAAAGGAAGACGCAAAAGGAATAGGCAAATGAGGAAAAATGATAGAAGGTAGAAGGATAATGAATGGAAGGAATGTGAAAAGGTAGATGGAAAGAAAGGTAAGATCAACGTCAATACACACCTTGAAGGGTGATGGGAAAAATGGAGGAAACGTAAACCATATTCTAGTCCAAATGCAAACCATATTCTGGTTCATTATTGCTATGTGGTTCCTCGAAGAGAGGATTGGTGTGCTTGTTATAATTCTCAAATGTGAATGGAGGAATACAAGAAGGAATATGGAAAATGTTTAGCAGACATTGTGGTTCAGGCGCATGGAATGGAAGAATGTTTTTAGAAAAAGATGAAGTGGAAGCCTTTGGAAGCTTTAATGTCAACTTCACTTTTTGCTCAGCATGAGACTTTTTCAAGAGAGACTTTGGAATCCATATAACTTTAAGCATTTTATTTTCTTTTGATGTGTTAGAGAGAATATCTTCAATGATGGATTTTGGAACCCATACTTGTCTTGTAGTTTTCTTCTTAGATATCTCTTTTGACTTTATGCCCCTATGTCGATTAGAGGAGACATGGTGATCTTCTTTTTTTGATGGATTCTTGTATTGCTTCTTTTTCTTGTATTGAACATTCAAGTTACTTCCAAAAGACTTGGGACTTGTGGAAGAAGAAGGAGGATATGACTGGTTTAGATGGGTGGATGGATGAAAATGATTCAAGGGTATGCATCTATGTTGATCTTGAGGAAAGATAGGAGATGGAGGGACGTAAGGACCCAAAATGGATGACGAATTAGGAGAATTAGGAGGGGAAAGTGAAGGGACATAAGGACCCAATATGGAAAGAAGATGTGAAGTCCTTAGCATTGGTGGAAGAGGTCCAAGGATGGATGTGGAAGACGCAAAAGGATAATCAATAAGTTCATCAACATCTATATGACAACCAAGGACATTAGCATCTTTAAGTGAGCATTAGAGTTTTCAATAGGATCATGCACATCTTGAATAGGAGAAACTTCTTTGACAAGATCATTCATAGCTTGCAAAGATTTAGGAAGAGAAGAAAGTGAAAATGAACATGGAGTGGTAGAACAAGAAGATGGAATACTTTGATCTTGACAAGGATCTTTAGATAGCATAAGCGCATCATTTTTTTTTTGATTTTCAATAGGCTCAACATTGGAAGTAACAACACCATTTTTAATAACCTTAATGGAAGTATCATCTTTGGAAAATGCAAGTGTAGTAAGGTTATTTTGATTATCAATAAGCTCAACGGTGTAAGTAGTAGCTTGATCTTGCTTAGGAGATGGTGGAATGAATGCGGAAGAGCGTAGAGGATCAAAAGAACCATGCAATGGAGGAGATACATCATGAAGAGAATTGGATGATATGGAGGGTTCCTGATCTTGATCTTTATTTATATTCTTTTCTTTATCATTTTTAGAGTCCTCTTGACATGGAGCCACTTCTAAGGACAAGGAAGCATGTTGGAATTGTATGGAAGACTTTGGAAGAGATGGTGAAGGACTAGTTGAAGTAGGCATTGTAGCATATAAAGGCTTCGGCTCTTTAGGTTTAGCATTATTGGAAGTATTCACATCCAAGTGAAGGTTAGCTTGAGTATCTTTAAGAGGTGGCTCTTGAGAATAACTATAGGGAACCGCATGGAAAGCCTTAGGATCTTTGTTAGATGAAGGATTTGTGAAAGATTTGGATGACTCAGAAGCTTTAGGAAGTGTGTGGGTATTGGAGGAAGTGGTGGATGGAAGGGAAGGTTCAACATTAATATGATCTTGCTTGAGAGTGCAACCTTTATTTTCAGCATGAGAACTTTTAGAGGAGAGATTCTTTTGATGTTTGAAATTAGTGCGGTAGATTTTCTCTTCCTCAGTAGGAATATTGTATTGCTCACAAAAATCATCAAAGAATTCTTCAAATTTAGAGTCATATGGATCACCATCATAGTCTACCCAATATGACTCCCCCTTAGAAATCACAAGTGTACCACGAGGATGATACTTAGGAATAGAAATTTCATGGGCATCACTACATTGTCCATCATCATAGTCATCATAGTCATCATAGGTGGGTGTATCACTCTTTGTGGAAGAGACATCACAAGGACTATCACGTTGCTCTTTATGGTATGTCTTCTGAAGAGAAGTAAGACTCTTGGGAGAAGTAGAAGAAGAACGAGATCTTGAAGAAGAGGAAAATGAAGACCTAGTGGAAGAAGAATACTTGGATAATGAGGAATTCAAATGATGTTTAGAAGAGTCATGATAAGATTTGGAAAATGAAGAATGTGAATAGTGTTTAGAAGAATCATGATAAGACTTAGAAGATGAAGAATGATGAAAAGATTTAGAAGATGAAGAATATTTGGATGAGATCATGAGTATGATTCTAGCAAAGGCATCTAATTTAATCGATTTTTCTTTTATTTTTGTCATAAATTCATCACTCATGAGAATTTTGGAGGAACAACACTTTTCAAATATGTTAATGAGCTCAAGATCATCTATTCTTAAGAGAGGTTCCTTAACAAGATAGTCAAGATTCATGGTTATAGAAGATGAGGAATCAAGCATAGGAATGATAGAAAAATAGAGGAATGCAAACTAGATAGTAGAAGAAAAAGAATCAAGAAGAAGAAGAAGAATTTTCCATGGGAATAGAAGACTTTAGAAGAACATGGGAAATGGAGAAGAAAGAAGAAGACTAAGAGCCATCTTGTGCAATTGATACCATAATTTTCATTGAGATGTTGAGCAACATGACAACACCTAGGATCTAAGATCTAGACTGACCAAGGAAGACTGAAAATAGAAGACCCTTGGTAATAGGACGACCTCACAAAATGTCAATACCAAACTAGGATAATCAAAGTTCTCTATTGTCCAAAGAGAAATGAAAGGATAGAAATAAAAGGGGCTTTACCAACATTGTCAAAGAGGTGCTTCAAATCAAAGGATGAATATCCTTGCACTTTTGAATCAGGAGGTTGGACTAGGCCAAAATATCATTGAAATTGAGATTAAATGAAAATTATTTGGACAATAAGAGTACGAGAATTTTCCAAGAATGTAGCTCACAATTTTAGAGATAAACTTTCTCACCAAGAACAACCTTCTAATGCAATATTTCTCTTTGGCTAATGTGATACTGATGTTGATCTTGACCAATTTGTGCAAAATTTTGAGTTTTAAGGTCTGATTTTGGATTTTCTGAATGTTAGGGTGAAAATGTCTGATGTCAATCACAAATTTAACAGCATTGGGACAGGTTTGCAAATAGTAGAGGATCAAACATGTCTTCAAACACTTGAAACAAGGGCAAAAGCAACCTTGCCAAGGCAAACACTTGTGATATCAGAATTGAAAAAGAACCTTATGAACACTACCGATCGTTTGTATGTGAGAACGTTTATACTGGCATCACACAATCGAAGACAATTCAAGCAAGTCTATCCTAAAAAGTCAAAGCTCAATACTTACCAACTTAGCCCACAACTTGATGCCCCCTCACCTCACACCAAGTGGTTACCCACAAGAGATGTTGGCTTTGTCATGGAAGTGTCAAATGACACAACCAAAGGGAAACATATGGTGAGTATCTTAAGGTGATCCGGGTAAACCACTTGGATCAATCCTTGCACTAAGAAGATAAGAGGCTAAAAAAGGTGGCTTCTATGTAATGGTTCTTAATAAAAATTTCCATTCATAACACCCCTCTTGCTCCTCATGAAGGACTAGGACCTCACGGCCTCAAGAGTACCTTAAGCATTCTTGCTCAATGCTTTCCCCATGGTCGCAATCCCATGAGCTACTCACATCAAGTGAAGACAAGTGTTATGTCTACCAAGGTTTTGTGTTCTTGATAGCCTTGAGATTATAGTGGGTTGGAATAGCTCGGTATTAGCTTGTCCCCACTTGGGTCATTCCTTTTGATTGCTCAAGAGCAAGCCCGCTAAAGGATTCTAACAACTAAACAAAAAGTGGATCAACTCTTGAGGTTCAAAGTTTTTGGTTCACCACAAGGGTGAAGAGCATACTCCCCTATCTCAAGAATCTCTCCCAAACACACCAAGAAAAGTTCATTTACCCTCTTGTTTTCAAAATTCGAAGATGGGTCAAGATTTTCTAGTTCACCAAAATGGTGAAGAGCATACTTCTCCTACCACCCAAGAATTCCTACAACAAGATCTTAAGTGCCTAATAAATGAAACAACTAGTTTTTGCCACACTTAAAAGGAAAGCAAATAAACAAGCAAGTTTTTTTATTTTTTATTTTTTTAAATTTTTTTTATGCTTGGGCAGCCCTACAAAAACCATTAGTATCCCTCTTTGACATGTGATTTTAGCAAGTTTCAAGCAAGAAGCACCTACAACCACAACTTGTTAGACCAACAAGAGTTAGGAGAATCAAAATCCAAAATCTAACAATGATTAGTACATGAAAAATCAGATAATCTACAAAAATAACTGATCAAATGATAAAATCTGAAAATGAAACCATCATGGTTGGATTAGGCTTCGAAAGACCTTTCCAATGATATATCACACTTAAACTTTTGATACCATTTGCAAAATTTCAAAAAAATTGGGCACCCATTTTCCAGAGTGGCATGGATTTAAAAACACTGGAAATTTCAAAAAATTTCAAAAAGATAGCAGAGAACTTGAAACTTGCAAGATAGATAAAATAGCCCAAAAATAGCTCTCTATCAGGTTCAAGCGATATACCTCAGACTTCACCAGTATCGCGCGACACAATTTCCTATAGCTAGGCGATATACCTCAGTCCGGGCGATATACTACATAATAGGCGTGCGATACTTTACACGACACCAGGCAATATACCTCTATACTGCCATGCGATTCTTCTCTAGTGTGAAGTGTCGCACGTGTATAGTAAGATATATCACGCGATATACTGAGAAGTATCGCACGATATACTGAGAATTATCGTGCGATATTCTGAGACAGAAAGCCAGAGAACGAAAATTACACTAAAAACTTGCCCAAAAAAAAAGACAGAAAATGATGAAAATGCAGAAAAAGAAGGGACAAAGTCAGCCTGCTCTGCCCCACGGTGGGTGCCAGAAATGTACACACTAAAATGGTGCACTTCTATGAACCATTACATGCAAGGTTGCTCAAGAATGAGGCCTCACAAAGCAGCTCATAGCTCTCTATGCACAGAGTTGCAAGGGACTATGAAGTATTTGCTCTCAGCTAGACCTACAAGCTTGTGACCTTGCTAGTCAACCACACAACGAGAGATTCAAGTGAGGACAAGGGAAAGAGTGCCAATATTCTCAAGAATCACTATGAAAATGCAATGCAATGCAACTAAAATGAGGATGCAAATATGAAAAGTATTCTATGAAAAGGAAAGAACAAGTGTTACAAATCCTTCCTATTTAGACTATGTAAGATTAATCTATTGCATAAAAGGAAATCTATACTAAGAATGCCATTATCATGCAACTATGGAAGCAAATATGAAACTAAATGAAATGCAACAACAAAAATCTTGGATGCAAGAGTGTCTTCAAAGAAAGCTCCAAATGACTTAGAAAACCTGCAGCATAACATTAGCATAAAACAAGTGACCTAGAATGAGGGAGGGAGCTCTCCTTTTATAAGAAATGAGGTGAAATGGACCATTGAGATTAAGAGGCAAAAGTATTAATCAGTGGTGGAGCTTGAAAGAGGAGAAATCCATGTGCACAAGTATCCTCCAATAGAAAAATAGGAGTTGACTTTATGTCCACATGAGACAAAAAATGTTTTCTTCTTTTTATAAAATAGGAATAGTGATTTATTTGTGCAACTTAGGATAAGATGAAAAGGTGGGGCTTTTTATTTAATCCAAAGGGGAGGAAATATTCCTTTTAATCAAATAAAGACTTAGGATAAATGATTAGCCCATAGGATAAAAATCTAATATATGATCAAAATTAAGACTTGATCAAGAGATTGATATTGTTGAAAATATTGATTATAGATAAAATTGATTCAGGATTGATAAATTGAATAAATGGGGCCCAAAGTCTAGGTGACCATTTTTGGGTGCATACACACATCAGCCGAAGAAGGTTAGAGTGACAAAATCAATGAATAAGATTAAGCAGCAAAATCTGATGGACAAAAAGAAAATGATTTACTCGTCTATATAAGAGACATTAGTTTCATTGTTGAAAGACGCCGAAAGAAGAAGATACTATAGAATTATCACGTGAAGGAGTTTTCATGCATTCTGATCATACTGGTTAGTAAGAACTAAATTATAGAACAATTACCGAGCTATAGAGAGTAATTATCAATGGATAGCAAGTTGATATAGTATTGAATCTGAAGTGATATATTGATCAGAAAGATTTGAATGAGTTGAACATTGATCTGTAAACTGCAATTGAAGTTGTTTCAAGGTAGATCATCTACTATTACATATTTAACCATTGTACATAGTCAAATCTCTTAACTGAGTGGACTAAGAAAGTCTTTTGATGTTTCATTCATAGAGTGAACATTGTTATCCTATCAACCCTAGAGTGACTGCTAGTTGGATGATAACTTCTGGTCTAAAATCCTCTAACAAGGTCACACCTAACAGTGTGTTTGTAAACCTTTAGTAGGGTTGGGTCTTCACCAACCTCACTTCAGAAGAGTGAACATTTTGGGTTGCCAGTCCCAGGTGGTTTTTTCCCTTCACAGGGTTTCCACATTAAATCTCTTGTGTTATGTGTTGATTGTGATATTTGTTTGTTATCATACTTTGCATATTAAATGTTAGATTTGATCGGTAACTACTATAAGTTTTAGATTGACAATCGGTAAAAACACAGATAGTGAAAGTATTTTATGTTTACCAAGTAGCAGAAGTTGAAGAATTTGTTTTGGATTATACATTTTGTTTTGGGACACTGGATAACTGATTCACCCCCCTCTTAGTTATTCTATCACCATAGATAAGGGCAAAAGGTGTAGATCTTGTTGGTGTGTGTATACTTGTTCTATAATCCCATAAAGAAGGATTGATTTGAAGATGCCAATCCCTTCCAGACTTACTAACAGTCCTCTACAATATTTTCAAAATAGTCTTATTTAATGCTTTAACTTGTCCATTTACTTGAGGATAATAGATGGATGACCAATGTTTCTTGATCTTAAATATCTTACACAATTATTTTAGGTCTTTTTTCTTGAATTTCTCTCTATTATCAGTAACTATAGAGGATGGCACACCATAGCGACAAATTATGTAGTTCAGGATAAACATGGACACCTATTTTCCTATAGCAATATAAAGTGGTACATCTTCAACCCACTTAGTGAAATACTCAGTAGTAGTGATGATGAATTTGTGTCCTCTTGATGAGTTTAGAGATATCTGACCTACTAAGTCAAAGCCCCCCTACTAAAAAGGCTAATGTGTGATAGAATATGGAATAAGATCCCTACTTGGAGCATGTATCATATTTCCATGCATTTGACACTTCTTACATAATTTAGCATATCCGACAACATCTATTTGCATAGTAGGCCAATAGTAACCAGCCCTAAGTAGTTTCTGAGCTAGCACAAGGCCATTAGAGTGAGACCCACATATGCCCTCGTGAACTTTAGTTCATGCACATTCAAATTTATCTCTCTCTAGAAATCTAAGAAGTGTTATGTCTAGACCCCTCCTAAACAAGTCATGAGAAATGATGGTATAGTATGAGGCATTATGAATAAGTTGGCATTTTTCATTACGGGTAAGGTTATCAAGTATAATTTGATCATGTAGGAAAGAATAGATTTTAAGCATAGCAGGAGGAGTCATGACCAAAAATGGTACATATGACATGGTTATCAATAGAGTCATATGTGGGGAACTATAGCTCTTCCATCAGGAATTCATATCAAGATTCATGTTCTTGCGACTATAGAATGGAAGTAAGTGTAGCCAGAGCATCAACAACTTTGTTTTCAACTCTAGGAATCTATTGGAAGGTCACAAAGACAAATTAGTTCTTAAGATCATCAAACATTTTGTTATAGGGCACCAACTTCTCATACTTGGTTTAATATTCATTATTTTTTTAATTGATGATGAGCTGAGAGTCTCCAAAGATATACAATTCAATAATCCTCCACTCAATAGCCAATTCGATCCCATTCGTTAAAGCCTCATATTCAACAATATTATTTGTGCAAGGGAACTACAACTTGTATGCTTTAGGTATGGTGTATCCTTGAGGTGTAACAAAGAGAACTCCAACACCTGAACCATTTTGTGTGTAGGATCCATCAAAGAACATTTTCTAGGTGTGCTCAGTCATGTACATGATAGATAAATTAGGAAAATCAATCTGCATAGGTGCATTATCCTATAAAGGGAAGTCAACCAATTAATGAGCAATTGCTTGTCCTTTTATGGCCTTATGATTTTAATCACCCAAAAATGGTCTAGTAAACCTTGAGCTCCACTCTAACATTAAAATTTAAATACTAGACTTTATCTTATGCTTAATCAATCTTGCATATTGATTTAATCTCTTATCTCTTGATCAAATCATCACTTTATCATATTATTCGATGATATCCTAAAGTTTGACCACTTTATCCTAAGTTTAATCTGATTAAAAGAACATGTCCCCTTTTAATTAAATAAAATCCACTTTATCCTATGTGTGTACATGAAAAATGAATTTTCTAATTTAAAAAGAAAAGAAAAGACTTTTTGTCTACACATTGATTGCACATTCTTCTAGGTGAGTGGAATCTCATTTTGCCTCTTAATCTCTTCCTCACATCTTTTTGCCTCTTAACCATATCCATTGATTTTGTCTCTTGAGAATCTTGTGCACTAAAGTCAAAATAGGGATTATTCTCCACCCTTGGATTTTGCCTCTTAATCTCTCACCGTCTATTGCTCTTTAAAACAAGGATCTCTCCTCACTCTTTCACATTCATTCACTTATGCTAATGTTACGCTATCATTTTATTTACTTGCATTATTAGAGCATTCTCTTGCATTTTTCATTCTAGTTTACTTTCATTCTTATCTTATCATTTCCTTATTGCATTTTATCTTAAATAACATAGCTTAACTAGGAGGTATTGTAATCTTGTTATATTAGCTTGCTTTCTTGTTCTTTCATTTTCATTCTAGCTTAGTTATTGTATCTCATTATAGATTAATTCTCTCATCTTTCATTATCATTTTAATCTTCCATTCTATGGTGCACCTTGCAAGGGTTTCTTATTGAGGTTCATTTGAGAGCCACTATACATAATATTTAGATTCTTGCACATCATAGATAGGAAGCTATAAACTGATTCTTGAGATTTCCTTCTTCATGGATTCTCTCAAGTGCAATGGTTTATAGAAGTGTGTCACACTTTTATCACACATGTTTGGTGCCCACCGTGGGGCTAGACATTCATTTTTAGCTCCATTTCTTGCATTTTAAGATTTTTGTTGTCGCAGGTTTGTAACTTTTGTTTTGCAAGCCAAAAAATCGTATGATATTCCAGAACATACTAGTATGATATTTCTTAACATTGTTAGGTGAAATTTCTTAATTTCTAGAATATCATTCTTCTCCTTTGAGAAACTCTATCTCCTTCCTAGAGAAATATCATTCTGCCTCTCTGAAGTCTATCATACTATTCTGGAATATCATCTGCTTCTCAGAAGTCTATCGTATGATTTTCCTAGAAGACTATGAAGTGTCACTCATATTTAGTTGTTGTTACAGTTTGAGTTTTGGCCTAGTTTGCTTGCATTTTCTTGCATGTTTGGGTTTTCTAGTTTTTTAATAGAACTTAACAAGCTATTTTGTAGGGTTGTTGATTTGATTTGCATACCTTTGTGCCCTAACTTGTGGTTTTATATGAATCACTTGTCAAATAAATTGCATTGCTAAGACTACTAACTTGTGGTTTTGTAGGTTACCTTGGAGATACAAATCAATATTATGCTTGCTTACATTTGATTTTATAGGCACCTAGCTTAATTAGTTGTCTTTTGGTAAATGAACATGTGTTTGATGTGTTTGGGAGATACTATGGAGTAGGAGAGTATGCTCTTTTCCTCATGGAAAATCAGAAATCTAGACCTTCATTAGTTATCCATTTACTTTCTTGCATTTACCTTTAGAGGGCACACCAAGAGAGAAATCTTTTGGGAATGACCCAAATAGAGAACAAGAAAACCTGGCTACTCCATCCCACTATAATCAAAATATTCCTTCAATATAAAGAGAGGGAAGACTTGGCTATTTTCTACTTCTAATGCTTCTTCATGTGTAGGGCCTAGTTGCCTCAATCTTGCTAAGCAAGACTACACTTGATTGGGTGCTTGTAGGGCCATCTTGGTCTAAATATTATTTACAAGACTACAAGGGGAGTACATTCACCTTGTGTAGGGCTGAGAGATCTAAATGTTTCTTGAGAGACAATACATTTTGGGTGCTTGTAGGTCTATAGGCCTTAATTTTGCTTGTGAAACTACAAGGGGTAGTCATGAATGAAGATTCTTACTAAACACCTTAGGACTTAGAGGCTAACCTTTTGGCCATGTGAATTCATTTGTGCAAGAATTAATCCAAGTGGAATTACCTAGATCACCCCAATATAGTCACCATATGTGTTCCCTTGGATGTAAAGCTTGAATATGGCAATATGGAAAGACGTGCAATGCGAGCATTATTCTCTTCCAATTGATCCATAACTTGCATAGTCTTAGGAAAGGCTATTCAACCACTTAATCATGGGGCTAAGAACATCAATTTATGGGAAAAGGTTGAAGCACTTCCCTCTTGAACTTAGGTAGATTTTTCTTGATGTGTATTCATTTTGTGCAAGACCCATGGAAATCATTTGAACATACACATAACGATACTATTCATGGAGTTTTTCTTTTAGACCTCACAAATGTTTGTATCATGCAAGATTTATTTTTCCCTTGCTTGATTATTTGAAGACTACTCTATGCATCATGATTACTTTGAAAACTTCAAACTTCTTGTTAAAATTGAGATTTTACACTATCAGATTGCTCAAACTAGTCAAATTGGTCGACTGAAACAAGGTTTTTAGTTCTCAAGTTGGTTTTTTATGTTTGCTGATTCAATATCACCTACTTTAGTGAGAAATATTGCACAACATTCTATAGTATCACCTGCTTTAGTGAGAAATATTATACAACATTCTACAGTATCACTTGCTTCTCAGAGAACTATCATCCTACAGTACTGGGGTATATTGTCCTACCTATTTACAGAATATCATTCTATCTTAAAGTGTCATTTGACTTTACTAGGGTATATCATACTGATTATCTTTTCTATCTAAGTGTCATCTGATTATCTAAGGTTTATCTTCTAGATTCTGATTCCAGTTGGTTTGGTCCAAATTTTCTCTTGGCTAGTTTAGGGAGCTTACATTTGACTCTTTCTGGTCTCTTAGTATGAAATTGACAATATATGAGCTATTTTTAGTTGAAAAGGATTACTTTGATACCTTGGTTATATTCTTGACTAGTAGAGTTATTCACTTGTCTAACCTCTCTTGGTTATCTTATCTTGTCTTTGACTTTATCTTTTGAATCGAGTCACAAGTTTCATACACAAGGATCTTACCCACAACTTGGGCACTTTGTGATAAGTCATCTTAATCTCTCTTTTATTCTCCTTTTTTCTTTTGGATAAGTGAACACTTTTCTTTTCTAGGGTGGACATCAAGTTGTCTTGTGTCATCTTAATTGGCTCTTTACACTCTCATTCATGCCAGTAAAAACTAGATACCAAATTGATTAAGGAAAGAAACCACCAATTAGCTTTGATGAATTACCCTTTTCCACTAGGCGTCAACATCATCAAGACAAAGATCCTCAAGTTATCTTTGACAAAGAAGTGGATAATACTGAAATTTGGTTTGATCCTTTTGGAAGTACCTTTGATAGTACCTATGAGAAACATCTTGCCTCATCAAAATTTGAAAATATTTTATCTTTCATCATGTCTAGGGAAGAGCATAACAAGAGGTTGAATGATCTTTTTGATCAAAATGAAAGGTTAAGATGAATTGAATTAGAAATAAAAGCTTACATGGAGGAACAAGCAACCTGAATGGCTCAACAATTTAATGCCAATTTCTATGGGAATAGTGGAAATAATGGAAATAATTCACCACCAAGATCTCCTCCAAGGTCTCAACACCATGGACATGATTGACCTCTGAGATCTTCACATTCTAGACATAACTCTCAACATGGTAACAATACGGAGCACAAAATTACTGAAGAAGAGCTCTTGAATTTTCAATGAGATGATCATTACCAAATAATTATGTTGAAGACATTCAAACAAAATGGTGATCAATACTTCTTGCACTAGGCTTCTAGAGGATTGAAGCTCCCTCATGACTTTGATGTTGATGGATTGATCTGGAAAAGAGAACCCTCACCTTTGGAAGTTGCCATTAAAGAAATAAAAAGTTTGAAGAATGAGATGTCAAGCTTAAATAGAGAAAAGGATAAGCCTAAATCATCATTTTCTATGGAATCTATATGTGCTTTACCATTTTACAAGAGTCTATACATGATTCCTTTTCCAAGAGACATTGAGATCCCTAAGTATGACAGATATGATGGAAATGGGGATCCACGTGATCATGTTAGACAACTTTATGCTTTAAGTATGGATTTCATGCATGACAATACTTATCTTATGAGACCCTTTCCTAGGAGTCTAAATGGCCAAGTTGTGGAGTGGTTCATGAAAATCACACCTCCACTCAAGTCTTTTGATGAGCTAGTGCAAAGGTTTATTCAATAATATTCTTACAATATTCAAAATCCAATAACTATGCTTGACCTATGCAACATCAAGCAGAGACAAGCGAATCTTTTGTTACATTATTTCAAAGGTGGAGAAAGACACACTCAAGGTATCCATGACAACTTCCTAAGAATGAAAAGATTGACATCTTTGTTAATAATATTATTCCTGAATTACACTACAATCTTAGAAAGCAAGTCTTCTTCACCTTTAATGACATGATTGAAAGTGCTTTCCGAATAGAGGACGTTTTGGTCAAGAAGGGTGAAATCACTTTGAGAAAAGAGAAATCTAACAATAGAAATAGATATAACTAAGATAAGAGTAAGCCTTGGAACAAGAACAAGAACATGGTTAATAATGGTGTTATTGATGAGCCCAAGCCTAAAGATCCCATTTTCAATTTGGCTAGTGTTGTGTTAACAACTCGACAACAAGAGGCTGCAAAGTCTAATGATGATAATAAAGCTAAATCTTCATGAGCACCTAAGACTAAGCATGATTTTACCCCTTTGGGAGACTCATATGATGTGATACTTTAGACATTACTTACCAACAAGATTATCACATTGCCTAAATATGCTAAACCTTATGAGCTAGAAGTGAAACCTAAGTGGTGGAATGATAATCATTATTGTGAGTATCATAAGAACAAAGGGCATAAGACTAACAACTGCATAAGGCTAAAACATGTTATTCAAGATCTTATTGAGAATGGGAAAGTTGGAATAGATGGTCTTGTCAAAAATTATGACCATGAGGCTTTTAGGGAGCCACTCCCTAAGTATGATAAAGGAGAGGCATCGACATAAAAGAAAGATGAGGGAGATAAGATCAACTATACTTATACAAAAAACAAAAACATTATCAATATGCTTGAACCATGAATGAAAGTGTTAACATGGTGAGATCTAATGGATCCCACTATGATTTAGATACTGATGAGGCACCTAAGGTTATCTTGAGAGGTGTTAGTTCTTCCACATAGTCCTAGTCTTACAATGACTGCAACCTAATGATCATGCTTAGAGGTGTTAACTCTCCTTCACATAAGGAAAGTCTAAATGCTGTCACTAGAAGTCAAACCAAGGTTATGTTTAGAGGTCCAAATTATTCCAAGAAAACTAATCCTAAGCAAGTAACATCCTCTTCTAAACAAACATCTACTTCCAACAAGTCAAGCTATAGTATAGTAGATCAAATTCAATGTACTCTAGCCCAGATCTTAATCTTTGATTTTCTAGAGTTATCACCCATGCACAAGGAGATCTTAGAAAAAGCTTCGCAGACAAGTAGTATCCCTAAAAATATTGACAATGATCAATTCCAAAGTATGGTTAATCATATTGCTACTCCACACTACCTTTCCTTTTCTGAGGAAGATGAAAAGTCCTTAAGTCACCCACACAACCTTGCCTTGCACATTGAGATCCAAATCTATCGAACTTGATTCAAACACGTGATGATAGATAATGATTCTGGGTTAAATATCTATTCTTTAATTGTAATTAAGCAGCTAGGATTATTAGAGTTTACTATTGATTCAAGGAAAAAGATCACTATCAAAGCTTATGAAGAAGTTGAAAGGTCCTCCAAGGGATTGATTGTGTTACCCTTTCAAGTTGGTCCAATTGAAAAAGAGGTGGTGTTTCAAGTTCTTGATATCCCTCTTGCCTATAAAATATTGCTAGGGAGACCTTGGATTCATGATATGTAAGCAATTCCCTCTACTTACCATTAGTGCATAAAATTCCCCTTCAACTAGACTAAAATTTCTATCCCAGGAGATAATTCCATGTCTATCAATACACTTACTGCCAAGTCCTTAGTACCACACAATAGAGCTTTTGATGAGAATAGGACTACTCTTGACAATTGTGAGAAAAAGATAAAAATGCTAAATCTAAGGATAGGAGACTATCGAATGGAATCTATTATTGCACTTCTAGTGATACAAGGGCAAGGTCATAAGGGCCAAACAATGACACACCCTAATGATCCAGCCTGCTCAATAACACATAGAAGAAAATAACAACACAGTGAGAGAGATAATGGAGGATCTTTCATTAATTTTCATCAAATAGATTCATACATGCTGAGCTATAAGGCCTTCCTGGTTATAGCCTGATATTACAAATAATTACAGAAGTCCTCAAATATGCGAGGATTTGTGAACAATCTCCAATCTAATATCTTCTATCTTCTATCAAAACTGACTCCCTAAACTCTAAACAAACAACTACATTTATACAAGAGTCTATTGAATTGAGTCGGCCTTTAGATCCATAATCAACAAAAGAAATGGTCAGATCTAGGACCACATGCTTCCCAATGATGGATACCAACATTAAATCCATGACCCATAATAAATGCATAATTTAGCCTCAATAGAAACTAAAAGTAACTACTTGGTAAGCAAGGATGATCAAGCACCAGACAAGCATCACTGAGCGCCAGTGAAACAACTAACCACCTAGGAGATAACTGACCATACTCGGTAACCAAAGGAAACCAAACAACTACTGACCAACTCAGTCAAAGCAGGAACCGAGTAACGCAGACAAACTTCAAAATCTTTTTTGGTGACACAGGATTGCCAAGGACCCGAGATGCTCCTGCATCAGACACCTGGGGTTAATTTGAAATGATTCTCTAAATCATTTGGTAGGTATAATCCAAGATGCATCCAAATCAGACTGTGAAATCCATGAACTATCTTCAATCAGTATATTCTTCCACTTTACCAGATATTCCATATATTGTTTTCCTCTTGTACTCTTGCCAATTCTTTGCTCCAAAATCTGCTCAACTTCCTCTTTCTACTTCTTAGGATATTCCATCAGTACTGCCATGTCTTCATTAGGTTCATGATACTCATACAAATCAATAATGTTGAAAATAGGTGATATATCCATGTCATCAGGTAACTCAATCTCATATGCATTTCCACTATCAAATTTCCTCAAAATCTTGCAAGGTCCAAAATTATTCATCTTCAGTTTCCCATATGCTCCAAGAGGAAATCAACCTTTCTTCAAATGAACCTTCACTTCATTACCAACATCAAAAGTCTTATGTCTCCTTGATCTACTAGCTCTTTCTTTGTATTTCTGATTACTCTCTTCTAGCTTCATCTTAACATCTTCATGCAATGTCTTCATGTACTCAACAAATTTTACTCCTTCAGCACTTCTCTTACTTTCATCATCAATGTCTCTCAAATCAGATATACCTCTCAGCTGTATGCCACTCACAATATCAAATGGTGTTTTCTTAGTACTCCTATTCATTGAATTATTGTATGCAAACTCTGCTTGTGCCAACATAGAATCCCAATTACTCAGTGTGTCTCCAACTAAACATCTCAAAAGATTTCCCAAACTTATGTTCACAACTTTTGTTTGTCCATCAGTTTGTGGGTGAAATGTAGAACTATATTTCAACTCAGTGCCAAATTTCTTCCAAAGGGTCTTCCAAAAGTATCCAACAAATTTACTATCTCGGTCAGAGATAATACTCCTTGGTAATCCATACAATCTGACAATTTCCTTAAAGAAAAGATTTTCTACATGTACTGCATCTGATGTTTTTCTATAGGGTATAAAATGTGCCATCTTAGAAAATCTATCCACAACAAAAAATATAGAATCATTACCTCTTACTGTCTTCAGTAAGCCAAGAACAAAATCCATACTAATGTCAATCCAAGGTTTCTCAAGTACAACAATCGGTGTAGACAATCCAGTATTCTGACTTACTCCTTTTGCCACTTAATAAACTCCACAACTTTTCACAAATTTCTGAACATCTTTATACAACTACGACCAAAAGTATTTCTCCTTAAGTAAATTGCATGTTTTATCAATACCAAAATGTCTAGCCAAACCACTACTATGTTTCTCTTTTATTAGATTGGTTCTCATTACTCCTCTCGGTATACATAACTGAATACCTTTAAACAACATACCTTCCTGAATAAAATATTCATCCCATTTAGTATCTTGTTGATCTTGAATAGGTTCTCTGCACTTTCTCCATGGATCAGAAAAATCAGGATCAAACTCATAAGAATCTCTCATCTCATCAAAATCAAGAACTTCAATTTTCATCTCAGTCATCAAAGATATTCTTCTACTCAATGCATCAGCAACTCGATTAGTGAATCCACTCTTATGCTTTATCACAAATGTATAACTCTAGAAATACTCAACCTATTTCATATGTCTCTGATTCAACTTATTCTAACTACCCAAATACTGTAAAGCCTTATGATTGGTATACAACACAAATTCACTTGGTATCAAATAATGTCTCCATTTCTTCAGTGCTTGAACAATAGCATAGAATTCTTGATCATACATAGAATATTTCCTTCTAGCATCATTCAAATTTTTAGTAAAGAAAGCAACATGTTTACCTTCTTGACTCAACACAACTCCAATTGCACTTCCACTTGCATCACATTCCACTTGAAATACCTTACTGAAATCAGGCAATGCCAAAAGAGGAAATTGAACAACCTTCTGCTTCAGAGTCTCAAAACTTTTATCAGCTCCATGTGTCCACTTGAATTCTCTTTTGTCTCCTCTCATAGTCTCAGTCATAACATTACAAATTAAACTGAAATTCCTAATGAACTTTTAGTAAAAAATTACCAAACCATGAAATGATCTTACCTCACTAGCATTCATAGGTGTAGGCCAATTCAAAATAGCTTCAACCTTTTTCAGGATCCATCTTCAAACCATCAGCTAAGATCATAAATCCCAAATACACAATCTCCGCTTTCATGAATGAACACTTTTTCAAATTTATCAGCAACTTTTCTTCTTTCAATCTTTGGAAAACTTGTCTAACATGCAAAAAATGTTCTTCTCTAGTCTTACTAAATATTAGAATATCATTAAGATATACAATCACAAACTTTCCCAAGAATTTCTTCAAAAATTCATTCATCAGTCTCATAAAAGTACTTGGTGCATTAGTGAAACCAAAAGGCATAACCAACCACTCATACAAACCTTCTTTTATCTTGAAAGCAGTCTTCCATTCATCACCTTCTTTGATTATGATCTGATGATACCCACTTTTCAAATCAATTTTGGTGAAATACTTTTCTCCAGTCAAACTATCCATTATATAATCCATTCTTGGTATAGGAAATCTACACTTCATTGTTATCTTATTGATTGCTTTGGAATCAGTACACTTTCACCATTCTCCATTCTTCTTAGGTGCCAATACATCAGGTACTGCACAAGGACTCAAACTTTCTCTGATCAAACCTTTCTCTAGCAACTCTTGAATCTGTCAGTTCAATTCTTGATTCTTGGTAGGTGTCAACCAATGAGGTGCCTTATTTGGTAAACTAGCTCCAGGGATTAGATCCATACAATTATCAATGCTTCTTTTTGGTGGCAAACCATTAGGCATATTATCAAAAATTATTTCACTATACTTGGTGAGTAACTTATCAATCTCCTCAGGAACATTATAATCTATTTTCTTACTTGGTTTGTTAGGAATCACAACAAAACATACATCATTCCTTTTCAAGTCCTTAACAAACTTTCTTCCTTCCATCAAGCAAACTTTCACAGATGTGAAAAAATTACTAATAGGTTCTTCCATCAAAGGTAAAAAGATTTGTTTCTTTCCATCAGCCACAATAGTATACTTATACAATCTCCCATCATATATAACATGTCTATCATATTGCCAAGGTCTACCCAATAAAATATGACAACAATCCATAGGCATGATATCACATAACACCTTATCATAGTACTTTCCAATCTTCAAATTTACATAACATTGTTCACTTACCAAGAGTGTATGCTCATCTTTGATCCATGAAATCTGATAGGGCTTCAGATGTTCCAGCCTTTTCAACTGCAATTTTGTGACCATTTCCTCAGATGCCAGATTCTTCGAGCTACCATTGTCAATGATTACCTTCCAAACTTTATCATAAAATCTACATATAGTCTTGAACAAACTTTTCCTTACCGAATCTTCCTTTTTGCTTTCATTCCACAGTGCTCTCCTTACCATCAAATTAATTTCCTTCTTAGGTTCATTCAGTGACTCTTCTTGCACCAAAGCATTTCTACTGCTACTAGCCTTCTTACTTGCATGTGTACATTCAAAAGATCTATGTCCTTCCTCTCAACAACTGTAACAAGTTCCTCAAAAACTTCCTCTGCTATAACCACCTCGGAAGTTACTACCTCTGCCTCTAGATGAACTTTCACCTTTCCACTATGTCTTGCCTTTGTCCAGATTTGTCTTTTCAGGTTCAAATCTACCATTTTCACCATGGGATCTACCTCTTCCTTTAGGGAATCTACCACCTCTACCTCTTTGTCTTTGCTCATGTCTCTTATTCAATTTCTCCTTAGCTTTCAATGCAAATTGATAAGCCTCTTCAATGTTCTCCAACTTGACCAAACTAATTTCTTCTTGGATGGAAACTCTCAAACCATTTAGGTGTTTAGCAATTCTTTCCACATCATCTTCATCATGTCCAAATCTGATATCTAATCTATAGAACTCCTCAGTATATTCCTTTACCGAGCTATCTTTCTACCTTAGACTTTACATTCTCCTAACTAGGTTAATCTAATAATCACAAGGTAAGAACTTTCCTTTTAATTTATTCACCCTTTTGTTCCATACCTTGATTTTGTCTTTTCCTTTCCTCTTTCTATCTAGCTGCAGATGTTCCCAGCATAAGGATGCATGACTTTTCAACTTTGTGCTTGCAATTTTCACTTTCTTGTCTTCAGGAATGTTTTCATACTCAAAATACTTTTCCATCTCAGTGATCCAATCTACCAATTCATTAGAATCCGATTTTCCACCATACTTAGGAGGATTGAAATGTGGTGTAGACTTCAGACTTGTCAAATCCTTCAAGAATCTTTCTTCACCCTGATCCATCACAGGTGTAGGTTCTACATTCGCCTGTTCTTCCTTAATTTCATCATCACTAACATCTTCAAGATGTATGCCTCTTCTCTGGACTATTTCAATAGCTTCCAATCTAGCAAAAATTTGTCTTAACATATCTACCAATCTTGGATCTGCATCTTGCCTCCCACGAATGATCTTGGAAATCCTCTGCAATTGCAGGTCAGATCGCAATCTACTACCCCACAAAAATTCAACTAGGTTTTCACAAGAAGGAACCTAAAAACCTAGATCCGTAGACCTAGATCCAGATCTCACCTCACTTTGATACCACCTGATGCAAGGGTAGGGTCATAAGGGCCAAACAATGGCACACCCTAATGATCCAGCCTACACAAAAACACACGGAAGCAAATAACAACATAGTGAGAGAGAGAAAGCAGGATCTTTCATTAATTTTCATCAAATAGATTCATACATGCTGGGCTGTAAGGCCTTCCTGGTTACGACTTGATATTACAAAGAATTACAGAAGTCCTCAAACATGCGAGGATCTGTGAATAATCTTCAATCTAATATCTTCTATCTTCTATCAAAAATGACTCCCTAAACTCTAAACAAATGACATTTATACAAGAGTCTACTGAACTGAGTCGGCCTTCAAATGCATAATCAATAGAAGGAATGGTTAGATCTGGAACCACACACTTCTGAATGATGGATACCAACATTAAATCTATGACTCATAATAAATACACAAGTCAGCCTCAATAGAAACTAAAAGTAACTACTTGGTAAGCAAGGATGACAGAGTAACAGACAAGCATCTCCGAGCACCAGTGAAACAATCGACCACCTAGGAGATAATCGACCATACTTAGTAACCAAAGGAAACTGACCAACTACCAATCAAATCAGTTAAAGTAGGAACCAAGCAATGTAGACAAACTTCAAAATATTTTTGGTGACACAGGATTGCCTAGGACCCGAGATGCTCCTACATCATCCAGTCTCCCCTCGCTCTTATGGAAAACCTTTAGAAGATAAGAAGCCTTCATCTTCTGCTATGACATGTTATGGTACTTTTATCTAGTCCCTAGTACCTTTAGTATATGAAAGAGAAGAACAAGTTGTTAGAGAATGGGTCTATAGAGGAAAAGAGCCTGAAGAAGTTGTGCTTCTTACTGCTGATTCCCCTAAAAAATATGGTAAAGGCTATGAATTCCCAGCTAAAATGGGTTATCCCTATCATGGTCCTTTGAGGGATAAGAAAAATGCTCTTGTTGAACCTATTAGTCATAAAAATGGAAGAAAATCTAAGGATAAGACTGGACTGGGATTTTCTAATGCGCAACCCTCTTTTGACCCATCTCTTGATAATAATGAATCTGAAGAAGAAACTCTTCCTACTCACACTTTTAAGAAAAATGAGGACAAATTAATTCCCTCTACTATTATTCTTTATAATGAAGAAGTATCCCCACTTTAATATGATGATGAAGCTTCTACATCTCACCACAGTGAAGATTATGAAGTTGAAGATCTTAATAGGGAATACATCTACAAGAACATGACATGATTACTACAAAGAGAAAGAGATGTTGACTCACAAGAATATGAATGGGATTCTCTCTAGGTTGAGTCAATAGAACTAGGGATAGATGTGGTCTATAGTTATGCTAACCAAAATGAAGTTGTAGATGAGTCACCCGTAGGGCCTGATGAGTCAAACTTACATGCCATTTTTATTGATCAAGTCTACCACGCCAGGGATCATATTGATCTAGGCACTTTTTAAGAAGACCTTATAGACTTTGAATATCCTATCCTTGGAGATGATTTCCTCCATATAAATTCTTTGGAACCTATAATCACTTCCCTCCCACTCACCCACTGTGACCTCATTGATTGGTCACAACAGAACCAACAACTTGCATTACCTTCCTTTCAAAATGACTATGAAATTGTCTATTACCTTAATGTCATTGAACCCATGATTTTTTCCACAAGTGAATTGATAATCAACATGACTGAGATAGATATCAAGCACCTTAGTCACAAAATAAAAATAAAATTGAAAAAGAATGGGTGCTCTGATGGCAAAAACCACTTCGTGGCGGTGTTAGAGCCAAAAAAAGTGAAAACAAAAGATGCATTTGAGGGTGAAAACCTCTTTGAGGCACTTGAAGATGAGGTACTTGGTAGCCTGCCCAGTTACTTCCAAGAAAGATCTTCAGTCTTGATAGAGTCAATACAAACTATAAATCTTGGATCAACATAAGCACCTCAACTAATACATTTGGATCAATCTCTATGAGCAGATGAAATAAAACACTTCACTAAGTTCTTCAAAAGAAAGAAGATAAATTTTTCTTGGAAATATTCAGACATGCCAGGAATGGACACTAATCTAATTATGCATCATCTATCCATAGCTCCTGGTGTTAAGCTAATCAAACAAAAGTTGTGAAAAATGCATCCACATATAGCTCTCTTGGTCAAAGAAGAGTTAAAAAAAATCTTGAGTGCTAGATTTATACGAGCTATTGACTACACTGAATGGATCTCAAATATTGTACCTATATCTAAACATGACAAATCCATTTGGGTATTCACAGATTTTTGAGACCTTAACAAAGCTTTCCCAAATGATGACTTTCCACTTCCTAACATAGACATGATAGTGGATATGACTATGGTTTGTGAAATTTAATCTCTCATGGATGGTTTCTCAGGGTATAATCAGATCAAGATAGCTCTTGAAGATCAAGAGAAGACTTCTTTCACATGTGCATGGAGAAACTTTTGTTGGAACATCATGCCATTTGGATTAAAAAGTGCTGGAGTTACTTATCAAAGATCTATAACCACCATCTTTCATGACATAATGCATAAGAGCATGGAATATTATGTGGATGAAACCTTAGATAAATCTAAAAACAAGAATACACATATTGAAGATTTGAGTTTGATCTTAGACAAGATAGAACAATTTTAGCTCTTGGATTGAATCCTATGAAATGCGCTTTTGGGGTCACCTTAGGAAAACTACCCAGGTATATCATTTCACCTAAAGGAATTGAGGTTGACCTCAAAAAGGTCCAAACTATAATGGAAATACCACCTCTCAAAAACATAAGTCAACTAAGGAGTATGCAAGGATCCCTTTAGTCCATCAGGAGGTTTATATCTCAACTTGTTGATAGAGCTCAACCTTTTAATAAAAATCTACACAAAGGAGCTACATGTACATGGAATGAAGAATGTGAAAAGAGTCTTCAATAGATCAAGGAAGATTTGGCCAGACGTCTAATATTCATGCTTCCTATTCTAGGGAAACCACTTATTTTGTACATCTCATCTAGAGCTACATCCTTGGGGGCATTACTAACACAAAAAGATGAACATGGAAAAGAAAGAGCTATATAATACATTAGTAGAACATTGGTAGCCTATGAGATCAATTAAAATAACATTGAGAAAGCTTTCCTTTTTGTAGTGTTTGCATCTCAAAAAGTTAGACATTATATGCTAGCACATACTACACATCTTGTGGCAAAAATTGATCCTTTGAAATACTTACTAAGTAAAGCTACTCTTACTGGTTGACTAACTAAATGGATGATGATCCTTTCTGAATTTGACATTGAGTATGTTGATTGTAAGGCTATAAAAGGATAAGAAATTAGTGACCAACTAGCTTAATTTCCTCTACCATATGATACTCCTATGCAGATTGACTTACCCAACACATGTATTATGTATGTGACTGAGCGCACATGGAAAATGTTCTTTGATGGATCCCACATGCAAAATGGTGCTGGAGCTAGTATTTTTTTTGTCACACCTCATGGTTACACTATTCTAAAGTCATCCAAGTTTTTGTTTTCTTGCATAGATAACATGACAGAATATGAGGCTTTGACAAATGGGATTAAAGTGGCCATTGAATGGAGGCTTGCCAAACTACATATCTTTGGAGACTCTTAGCTTGTCATCAATCAAAATAATAATGATTATCAAACCAAAGATGAAAAATTGATTCCTTACAAGAAGATGATTGATGACCTCAAGAGTTTTTTTTCTCTTTTGTCACATTTCAATAGATTCCTAGAGTTGAAAATAGGGTAGTTGATGCTATGACCACTTTCACTTCTATCTTATAGTTGGAAGAACATGAGTCCAGATTTCAATTCCTGTTGGAAGAACTACACTATCCTACCTATGAATCCCTTGAAAACCACATCATATGCACTATAATTGGTCACAATTCCTCTCACTATGCTAAAATCTACTCTTACCTGTGTGAACAAATCATTCTTGATAACTAACCTAATGAGAAATGACAACTCATTCACAATGCTTCCGTTTATACCATCATCTTCAGTGAAATGTTTAGGAAGGGTCTAGATGGAACACTTCTTAGGTGCTTAGAGAAAGATGAGTCTGAGCATGCGTTAGCTAAAGTTCATGATGGTGTATGTGGGTCTCACTCTAATAGTCTTATGTTAGCTCAAAAACTACTAAGGACTGGTTACTATTGGCCTACTATGCAGAGAGATGCTGTGCACTATGAAAATTCTTGTAAGAAATTTTAGATACATGGGAACTTGATCCATGTTCAAGGCTGAGAACTTATTCCCTCTATTACACATTGGCCTTTTCAGTAGTGGGCTTTTGATTTGGTGGGCCAAATCCACCCTAATTCATCTAGTGGAGATAAATTCATCATTACTACAACATAATACTTCACAAAATGGGTTGAGGCCATTCCTCTTTCAGTTGCTACTCAAAAACAAGTGTCTCTGTTCATACTCAATCACATCATTTTATTGCTATGACATAACTTCCTCCATAGTTACCGATAATGGATGACAATTTAGAAACAAGGATCTCAAGTAGTTATGTAGTAAATTCAAGATTAAACAACACTGGTCTTCAATTTACTACCCTGAAGGTAATGGCTAGGCTGAAGCTTCTAACAAAACATTGCTAAAGATCTTACACATGACAATGAACAAGATAGGAACAGACTGATATTTACAAACCAATCCTGCACTTTGGGCCTATAGAACTAGCATTCACACACCTACTGGAGCTAAACCCTTTGCACTTGTTTATGGATTTGAAGCTATCTTGCCTATTAAGGTTGAGATACCTTCCTTGAGGGTTTCATTGAGATGCCCCACCACTGATGATGCCTACAAAATCATGCGTATACACGAACTAGAACTTATAGATGAGCATAGAAGATCTGCATTTGATCACATGAGAGTATGTCAGAAAAGGATGTCACAAATTTATAACAAAAAGATTCACTGTAGAGAGTTTCAGGTTGGAGATGTCATCTTCAAAGAGAATCCAAAAAATCAACAGAACATAGCACATAAAGGAAAATTTGAACTGAATTGGTTGGGTCCCTATGTAGTTACTGCTACCTTTAGATCTAGTGCTTATCAAGTTTCTACACTTGAGGGGGAAAAAATCCATCAACCTATCAACATCCTTCATCTAAAGAAGTTCTACGCATAACGCTCTAGATCTTTGTATACATCTTAATATCCTGAAAAATTCTAAAAATCGTATATGATCCTGAAAAAAATCCTAAAAAGCATATATAGTCCTAAAAAAATGATCATCTTGGTCAAAACTTGGAAATAGATGACTTGATGTATCCAAAAAAATCAAATATAAATAAAATAGAAAAAAAGGAAAAAATGAAAAGAAAAAAAAAATTTGAAAAAGAGAGAAAGTGCCTTGGTGAAAACCTGGAAATAGGCATCATGGTAGCAAAAATAAATAATCTTTCCAAGTGGTGAAAACTTGGAAACATGCACTACTTGAGACCCATGTGCTTATATCTATAAGCTTATAGCTTTGCGCTCTAAACCCTTTTTCGACTCCCATCTTCTATTTCCTTGGTTTAGAATTGAGCTCTATTTAGGGCTAGGGGGCATGAACTGTATCCTCCTTTGGTGTTGATGGTATCTCTTAGTGACTCACCCCAAATAATGTTTCTCAACACTACCCCTTTGACATTGAGTCTTTCTTAACACTTATTAGATACAGTACCTTGAGTCGATGCTTTGATTGTAGTTTAGGATTATGTGATATTTCACACCTACATGCATGAGTCATAGCGAGTCAGTGATTATCTTTTTATTTTTCAAACAATGCTTAAACTAAAATGAATGAGACACATCATAACTTATTTTCTTTGTATTCTATTTGATTGATGACTTTTTCTGAGTGTTCCCTCCTTAGTCTCTCTGTGATGTTATGCCTACAGGACTGGGGCATGGGGCATATTTTCTTTAATTTTTGCATGTGGGTATCACTTTAATGATCTTAGGTGTCCCTTTCTTTGATCCCTTGGACACTTAGGATATTTATAGCTATATATTGACAATTATATTGTTTTCTCTCATGCAAGACCATACTCATGGTTATCTTGGACCTTATGCCTTGATACTGGTATAATCTTGTTACATTAACTTGGAAACCATGTTCAGGTCATCTCAACACTTATGTCTTTATTCTTACATATGTGTTTCCTACATTCCTTCTAGTATAGATCATATTCATATCTTCATAGTTGCATTCGCACTAGTGATGGTTGTATGATCTTGCGATGTCCCTTAATAAGGCTTGATGATAAAAATAAGGACCTATTAACTCTTGCAAAGTGAACTTTGCATCTTCATAGAAGTTTGCATTTCTTAGGTGCATTTTAGTTTGCATGTGAGTTTGGAGAGAGTCTCCTTCATCATTTTGGATGGTTAGTCAACTGCACTCAATCACGTCTCTTTCTTTCTTCTTTCTTGATCATGTCTTTATCACCTCTTCAAACTTTCACTCTTGCACCCTTTTTTGTCATCACAAGGGGTTAATCATATCATTATCTCTAATCTACTCAAAATTTTACATTTCAAATCATGAAGTGCACTACATATTTATCAGAGTATGAAGAATATACAATATGAGAGTATCACATTGCAAAGCAATAAATCAGAAGGCATGAGTACATAATCGATATCATATGATACATGTACAAAAAATAAAAGATACATCCATGAGCATAAAATAAATGAGACAAGTACACAATACATCGACATGATTAGGTATCTCATATATAAAAAATGGATCATGTCTGAGTACAATAATGAGATCAAAATCTCAAGTTAAAATATTATATGGAGTCCTAAATACAATCTAAGACTAGTTTCCACCCTCCTGGGCATGTGGAGTTGGTGGAGGAGTTTGGGCCTTGTTCGGTGCTTGTACTATACCCTCTAATCTACTTTCACACTATGAGTAGTTTGGTACTCTCTAAACCTTAGGTACCATGGCTATGTAGGATACATAATAGTAGGCCACTCTAGCACCATGTCATTGCGCCTCCTAGTGTGCCTGGTCCCTCTCCTACCTCAGCTCCTGTATTCGGGCCCTGTCATCCTATAATTGCTGGTCTCTCACAACTATAGTAATTTGTGGTTGTTGTAGCTCTACCTCAAGTGTAGTGACCCTCTATGCTAGGCCATCATCTTCAGGTTCCCTCTACTCTAGTTGTGGTGCTAGCTTTTCCTCTGATTGTCTACCCTAGTCTATCCATGGCCTCCTCACTAGCCGCTCTTCTGGCTCATCAATATCCATCACAACTGCCATCCATTAAGACCTAAACTAGGTGGATGGTTTGCTACTATAAGTTGCATCACCCCTGGAACTACTAGCACCACATCCTCCTCTCCTCCCTCCACCATCCCCATCTCCACCATCATCATCTTTGTCTCCTCTACCTCTAGGTCCCAGATCCATAGGAGCTATAAACCTAGGGTATGATTGCTCTTTGATCCATCTCCTATAATATGAAGTTTTCCCTACATCTATGACCCTAGGGAGTAGGTAAGGAACTACCCTCTATAAATACTGAGTGCCATGGAGGCATATATCATATCTAAGCATGGGGCCCCATTCAAGGTCCTCCTCCTCTCTATATCTGGCATAGTTAGTAGTCTTAGTTCTAAGCCCCTAAACCCTACCAAACTATCACCATACCATGCTAATAACAAATCTCTCAATGATACCTACTTATTTTCCCAATAGTGGACAACTATAAAACATAAAAGATAACTCATCTCTGGGCTCTTCCCACTACTCGCAGTCTACATATGGCCATCAAACAATACAATGAAGATCATCCAACCTACGTCACCAATATGGGGTATCCCCCTTGTGAGTATACTGTATGAATACTAAATACTTGTATATATAGGGTCTGCCTCTCTATCTAGGCTGTACCCTAGGATGGATCATGATGATATGCTCCCATGCCCAGACTTGTGCCAATATGGATTCTATTGACCAACTCTTTCCCTCCCTGTAGACTATATCGTGAAGCTCACAATACATGTCTGTAGGAGAGAGGGTCCCCATGCCATGCATCTTGGCTCCTATCTGCTATGAGAATGTGGCCAATCAAAGAATAAAGAATGCATGCAACATGGTACTCATTGCTATAAATTTCCATTATCTTCTCCCAGAGGATGGTACGGTCCAAAATAGAAAAATCTTAGAATACAGTCTGTATGGCAGTAATCCCATCTGCGGGTGACTGATCAAAATAAATTTTCATCATACGAGATCAAGTTTCAATATCAATAGTAGAAGAAATATCAACAACAGTGAACATAAATATGTCTCAAACAAGAATCTACAATTATCAAAGATACTTAGTGGCTCTCCATGGCATGGAATGTGAAGAATGTGGTACACGTCCTCAAGTATGACTATGACCTCTCCAGTTGGAAGGTGAAAGGTATTGTGCTATGAATGGAACCTCTCAGCTAATGCGGTCAATAACCCATGGTTTTCTTGAATATGGCACATATGCAGTAACTCTCTGAGGCCCATGGTATCTAAAGTGCCTCTCTCATTAGCAAGCAATTGAGGAACCAAATGTAGGCCTACTGAGTGAAGTGCTCAGATGACTAGATCTGGAAAATGTTGCTGCATAAAAAACACAAGTAGAAACACATCAGAATACATCACAAATATGTCATAAAGTGACTAAAAGCATCAATAAACCATTAAAAATAGATCAAAGTGATGAACTACAACTGATTTAGAACTTGAATGAAGAATCTGCGATTAAAGATCACTGAGGAGTTGCTGATTAGATATGCAAGATGATTAAATCAATATTATGTTGTCATTGATGTCAACTAGCTTGACAGTACTTATCTTGTAAGTTACTATACCGAAACATATGAAGAAAGGTGAAAGAGATGAAGAACATAAGTATCTACATGAGGAAGATGTATATGTCAGATGAGGATAAGGAATACACTGAGTAACTTGTTGATGAGTCTATGACTTGATGATATTGACTTTATTATGTTGCATTCATCTATGATGAAGAATAGAGCTGAAAGACACAAAGAAGTGTTGTTGGTAAATGAAGCATTCCAGTATACACCGACAGAGTGTAGTATATATCAAGTGCAGTGTTAATTGATCTTGTGTTCACCAACACATTTCTTTGTTAACTGAGAAAGAACATAAATGAATTAAATGGTTAGTTTAGCCGATAAGATTGATGAGCTAGAAAGTGTATGAAATCTAGGTAACAAATAAGGTTTGTTATGAAGATCGACGACTAAAATAATTCAAGGAAGATCTAATGGAGCAGATTGAAACATGTTACTAACACATCAACTGAAGAAGGTTAAAGTGACAAAATCAATGAATGAGATTAAGTGGAAAAATTTGATGAACAAAAAGAAAATGATTTACTCATCTATATAAGAGACATTGGTTTTTTTATTGAAACTATGCTGGAGGAAGAAGATACTGTAGAATTATCATGTGAACAATTTTTCATGCATTCTGATCATATTGGTTAGTGAGAACCGAACAAGAAAACAATTACTGAGCTACAAAGAGTAATTACCGATGGATAGTAAGTTGATATAGTGTTGAATTTGAAGTGATATATTGATCAGAAATATTTGTATGAGCTGAATATTGATCTGTAAACTACAATTGAAGTTGTATCAAGGTAGATCATCTACTGTTACATATTTAACCATTGTATATAGTCAAATCTCTTAACTGAGTGGACTAAGAAAGTCTTTTTATGTTTCATTCATGGAGTGAACATTGTTATCCTATCAATCATAGAGTGACTGCTGGTTGGATGATAACTGCTGGTTTAAAATCCTCTAACAAGGTCACACCTAACAATGTGTTTGTAACCTTTAATAGGGTTGGGTCTTCACCGACCTCACTTCAGAAGAGTGAACATTTTTGGGTTGCCAGTCCCAGGTGGTTTTTCCCTTCACAGGGTTTCCACGTTAAAACTCTTGTGTTATGTGTTGATTGTGATATTTGTTTGTTATCATACTTTGCATATTGCATGTTAGATTTGATTGGTAACTACTATAAGTTTTAGACTGATAATCAGTAAAAGCACAGACAGTGAAAGTATTTTATGTTTACCGAGTAGTAGAAGTTGAAGAATTTGTTTTGGATTATACATTTTATTTTGGGACACTAGATAGCTAATTCACCCCCCTTTCAGTTATTCTAACAATTGGTATCATAGTTGTGGTTTCTTAGAATAGAGTTTTAAGGACTCCAGCACAAAGATCTCAAGATGTATAAGAGGGAAGTGCCAAGATTGAACAAAGAGAACTTCACAGTGTGGCAAAGCTAGATGAAGTTGTACATATATGGAATTGGGAATTTTGCACTAGAACTGATGGAGAATAGCTACATTGAACCGACACCTGGTCCCTTAACCCTTGATCAACTGAAAGACAGGCATGAACACAATATCACTATGATGGAACTTGCTGCTGCCTGTATCGATGCCAAATTTAAAGACATTAAGGGATGCACTACTGCCAAAGCCATGTGTGATAAATTGACTCTAATATATAGTGGAGATTTGAATGTTAAAAGAGCTAGAGTAGAAAGCCTAAGAGGTCAATTTGACGATATAAAGATGAAAGAAGGTGAGAACATTGTGCAATACTCAAATAGACTAAAAGAGTTAGTACATGCTATTAGAGCATCAGATGGAATTATTGATGATGAAATAGTGATAAGCAAGATTCTCAGAACTTTACTGCCAGTTTATGCAATCAGGATCTCTACAATTCATGAAACAAGAGCTACATCCAACCTTACTCTTGACACACTGATTGGTAAGCTTACAACCTTTGAATTGAATAACTTTGACAACAATGTTGTACCTTTTATTGAATCTACTTTCATGTCTTCTTTGAAGATTGGTAAGTCTAGTAGCAGGAACAATAAGAATAATGATAGTGATAGTAATACCGATGATGAACTTGATGAGCTTGAAGCTCTTATGGCCAGAAGGTTACCCAAAGGTAAAGGAAGGTATAGAGGTAAGCTACCTTTGGCATGCTTTAATTGTAATGAAGTTGGCCACATCATTGCTAGATGTACAAATAAGAAAGATGATGATAGATCTAAAGACCGATCTGAAGGAAGCTATGGGAGAAGAGTCAACAGAGGCTACCGACATAACAAGAGAGATAATCGAGATAGCTATGACAAAGGGAAAATGGTATGTTACATAGCTGAAGATATTGAATCTGAATCTGATACTGATGATGACGTAGAAGTAGTATTTGTCGCTATGAAAGATGACTCAGAGGAAGAAGAGAAACATGAAGAAATAGCACTGATCTCTAAAGTAAGAAGAAATGATACATGGATCATAGACAGTGGCTGTACACATCATATGACTGGTGATGTAGAGAAATTTGATCTACTTGATGAATATGATGGAGGATCTGTTAGGATGGGAAATGATGCACCCTGTATGGTAAGAGGTAAAGGTTCACTAATGATTAATGATAGAATAAAATGTGAAAATGCATACTAGGTAGATGGATTGAACTATAATTTGTTAAGTGTGGCACAACTAAATAATTTAGGCCACCGACTTGCTTTTGAGAGAAAAAAGGTAAAAATCTATGATGATGGAGGAAGACTTGTCGGAACCGGTACACAATCCAGAGGTAATCTATTTTATCTTGATATTGATCAGTCTTCTTATTTATTAATGAAGGATGAAGATGCATGGTTGTGGCATAAAAGGTTATACCATGTGAACTTTGATAACATGATCAAGATTAGTAAGAAGAAAAGAGTTAGAGGGTTGCCTAACTTTTCAAAACTTGATCATGCTATGTGTCATGAATGTCAGAAAGGTAAGATGACTAAGTCTAGTTTTAAAAGCACAGACTACTCAACAAAGAAGATACTTGAGTTGGTTCATATTGAACTATGTGGTCCTATGAGAACTCAGAGTTATTATGGTGATATATACTTTATTTTTTTTGTTGATGACTATACTAGATTGATGACAGTTATGTTCTTAAAAGAAAAATCTGAAGCATTTAAGATGTTTAAGTGGTATAAGGCAAAGGTAGAAAAAGAGACTAGAAAATAATTAAAATGCTTAAGATCTAATAGAAGAGGTGAATTTATCTTTGATGAATTTAATAATTTATGTAATGAGCATGGTATCAAAAGATAGGTCTCTGCACCGAGAACACCTCAGCAGAATGGGATTGCTGAAAGAAGGAACATGTCAATAATTGACTGTGTAAGAACACTAATGCTGCAAAAGAATATTTCTCAGACATACTGGAGGGAAGCTATCAGTACAACTGTATATGTGCTTAATCGAGTACAACTGAAGAAGGACACTAACCAGACACCCTATAAGCTATGGGTTGGACACAAACCTACTGTAAGTTATTTCAGGATTTTTGGAAGCAAATGTTTTATTCTGAAAGATGAGAGAAATGGGAAATTTGATTCCAAAGTTGATGAAGGAATATTCTTAGGATATTCTACTAAGAGTAAAGCATATAAATGTCTGAATAAGGTTACAAATAAGATAATTGAAAGTACTAATGTTCGTGTTGATGAGTTTTATGACAAGAACACAAAGGAAAGTAGAAAGGAACCGAAAGACTATGGTAGATTCACTTACATTGAACATCCTGATTATCTACCGAAGTCACAACTTGTGATAACCGGTCAGCAGGAAACTAACCTTGAGGAATAGGAAAGGGAAATCGATGAACAAGATGGAGCTACCGAGCAAGCACATGAACCTGAGCAGGATGAACAAGAAAGAAGAAATTGAATACTGGCTAGTTTTTTTAGGAGACATCATCCAGAGACACAAATTATTGGAGACAGACAAGCTGGCATGCAGACAAGAAGCAAAGAAAGACAAGGTACATGTCTAGTTTGTGAATTTGAACCAAAAAATGTGAAAGTTGCATTGGAGAATGAAGAATGGGTTAATGCAATGAAAGAGGAAACGTAAAAAATAGAGAAGAACATAACCTGGTCCTTAGTACCCTGACCTGAAGATAAGAATGTTATTGGTACTAAGTGGAAATTCAAGAACAAACTGAGGTGACAAGAAATAAAGCTAGATTGGTATGCAAGGGATATGCACAGGAATAAGGCATTGATTATGGTGAGACATTTTCACCTATTGCTAGATTGGAAGGAGT
Organism: Chamaecyparis obtusa; assembly: GCA_027943335.1. Taxonomy (NCBI): domain Eukaryota; kingdom Viridiplantae; phylum Streptophyta; class Pinopsida; order Cupressales; family Cupressaceae; genus Chamaecyparis; species Chamaecyparis obtusa. Next base: position 47,776 of record BSBK01003064.1, on the reverse strand, counting down.
TAGAATGCTACTTGCATATGCTACACACAAGAAATTTAAAGTTTATCAAATGGATGTGAAGTCAACATTTTTGAATGGTATAATTGAAGAAGACGTCTACATAGAACAACTTGAAGGATTCATTGATCCAGAAAACAAAGACATGGTATGTAGATTACATAAAGCTTTATATGGTTTGAAGCAAGCACCGAGAGCTTGGTATGAAAGGCTGCATACTTACTTGTTAAGTATTGGATTTGTTAGAACTAGTGAGAACAACAATTTGTACATGAAAGGTGATACTTATGACACTATTATTATTGCTGAGATATTTGTTGATGATATTATTTTTGGAGGTCAAGATCATGTATGTAAATCTTTTGCTAATGAGATGAGAAAAGAGTTTGAGATGTCTATGTTTGGAGAGATTAAATTCTTTCTAGGACTACAAGTGAGTCAACAGAGTGATGGGATATTAATCACACAATCTAAATACATAAAGGAAGTCTTGAAGACATTTGGCATGGAAGATGATAAACCTGTGAGAACACTGATGGCTACTGGATGTAAAATGACAAAGGAAGATGATACTACAGAGGTAAACCAGACACTTTACCGATCCATGATTGGTAAGATAATGTATGTAGTTCATAGTAGACTAGGTATAACACATGTTGTGGGAATTGTTGCTAGATTTTATGCTAACCCTAGAGAATCACACATGATTGCTACTAAAAGAATCTTAAGATACCTGAAAAAGATAGAGGATTATGGATTATGGTATCCTAAGGAAGGTAAGTTTGAACTGAAGGTCTATACCGATGCTGATTGGGCTAAAAATGTGGATGACATAAAAAGCACCACCAGAGGAGCATTCTTCTTTAGTGAAAGACTTGTAACCTAGACAAGTAAAAAGTAGGCTTGTATTTCTTAGTCTACAACTGAAGCAGAGTATGTTGCTGCTGCTACTAATTGATCAAACATTGGATATATTAAGCAACTGTTGGAAGGAATGAATGAGGTAATCACTGACCTGGTGATTATATACTATGACAACACCAGTGCTATTAATATTTCAAAGAATCCAGTGATGCTCTCTAAGACAAAGCATATATCAATTAAGTATCACTACTTAAGAGAACAAGTGCAAGAGAAGCAAGTGAAGTTAGACTTTGTTACATCTAAAGAACAACTTGCAGATATCTTTACAAAGCCTCTACCAAAGGACACATTTGAATACTTGAGGACTAGACTTGGGGTCTGTCCCCTGTCTACCGGTCACTAATGTGATCTGGATGTTTCATCAACTTAATATTATTAGAAGATCACACATGTTGATGTAGCATAGATCACACTTTGAATAATGTTCAAGGTTGTGATTAAGTTTGAAAAATTGAAACAGATTGGGATATCAGTATACAGAGATACAAAGACTATATTGGACAACAGAGAGTTACTTAGCTACTATAGAGCTGATTATTTATTTATTTCTTTGGAATTATTGTCAAAGGGAGAGATAAATAATATGAAAGAAAAGTTAAACATGCACCAATGAGAACTACCCAAGGGAGAGATAACCTGAAAGAAACAGAACATTGAAGATCAGTTACAGAGAATAGAAGCAGGAACCTGAGAGCTAAAAAGATCATATCTACAGAATGACAAAGCTGTATTTTATAATGCTGTTAGTAACATAGTGATTAAACATTTTAAGCTAGGGAGAGCTTGAACAACATTTGTTCACAGAGTTGTAGAATACATGTTTGGTATGTGTATGGTACACTTTATATTACTTGAGTTTCCATCAATGCCAAAGGGATAGATTAATGAACTATAATTGATTTAGAACCTGAATGAAGAATCTTTGATTAAAGATCACTGAGTTGCTGATTAGATATGCAAGATGATTAAATTAGTATTATGTTGTCATTGATGTCAACTACCTTACAGTACTTATCTTGTAAGTTACTATACCGAAACATATAAAGAAAGGTGAAAGAGATGAAGAACAAAAGTATCTACATGAGGAAGATGTATATGTTAGATGAGGATAAGGAATACACTAAGTAACTTGTTGATGAGTCTATGACTTGATGATATTGACTTTATTATGTTGCATTCATCTATGATGAAGAATAGAGCTGAAAGACACAAAGTAGTGTTGTCGGTAAATGAAGCATTCCAGTATACACCGATGGAGTGTAGTATATAAGAGCATAGTGTTAACCGAGCTTGTGTTCATCAATGCATTTCTTTTTTTAATCAAGAAAGAACATAAAGGAATTAAATGATTAGTTTAGCCAATAAGATTGATGAGCTGGAAAGTGTATGAAATCTAGGTAATAGATAAGGTTTGTTATGAAGATCGATGGCTAACATAATTCAAGGAAGATCTAATGGAGTAGATTGAAATGTGTTACTAACACATTAGTTGAAGAAGGTTAAAGTGGAAAAATCAATGAATGAGATTAAGAGGAAAAATTTGATGGACAAAAATAAAATGATTTACTCATCTATATAAGAGACATTGGTTTCATTTTTGAAACTATGCTGGAGGAAGAAGATACTTCAAAATTATTGCATGAACAAGTTTTCATGCATTCTGATCATACTGGTTAGTGAGAACCAAACTGCAGAACAATTATCGAGCTACAAAGAGTAATTATAGATGGACAGTAAGTTGATATAGTGTTGAATCTGAAGTGATATATTGATCAGAAAGATTTGTATGAGCTAAATATTGATTTGTAAATTGCAATTGAAGTTTTATCAAGGTAGATCATCTACTATTACATATTTAACCATTGTATACAGTCAAATCTCTTAACTAAGTGGACTAAGAAAGTCTTTTTATGTTTCATTCATAGAGTGAACATCGTTATCCTATCAACCCCAGAGTGACTGCTGGTTGGATGATAACTACTGGTTTAAAATCCTCTAACAATGTCACACCTAACAGTGTGTTTGTAACCTTTAAGAGGGTTGGGTCTTCACCGACCTCACTTCAGAAGAGTGAACATTTTTGGGTTGCCGGTCCTAGGTGGTTTTTCCCTTCATAGGGTTTCCACATTAAATCTCTTGTGTTATGTGTTGATTGTGATATTTTTTTGTTATCATACTTTGCATATTTCATGTTAGATTTGATCGGTAACTACTATAAGTTTTAGACTGATAATCAGTAAAAGCATAGATAGTGAAAATATTTTATGTTTACCGAGTAGCAGAAGTTGAAGAATTTGTTTTGGATTATACATTTTGTTTTGGGACATTGGATAACTGATTCACCCCCCTCTCAGTTATTCTAACACAAAGTACTCCTAGTCAAGTCACTAAGTAGTCAAGACATAAAAATATTGCAAACAATATTCAAACAATTGATTCCTATTTCATACAAAACTTCATAGATGTTAGAATGATTTTAGAATAATTGAGGGGGGGGGGGGGGGGGGGTGAATCAGTTATCCTTAGGTCGAGATGTACCAATTCAAATTTCTATCTCTTGAAAAAACTTAGATCTAATCATAAAATTACTCAGTCTCTATTGAATATATCCGTGACATAAAACTTGCAGTCCACTTTCCAAAAGTAATCAAATTGTAGAATATAAAACTTTCAACAACATTCACATCAAACAACATTCACACAAGTATAACACCAGGATTTAACATAGAAACCCAATTTGAGAAAAAACACTTGTAACATGCTACTGACTTTCACTCTTCTGAAGTGAGCTTTGTGAGAAGCCAATCCTATTAAAGGTTTACAACACACATTGTTAGGTGTGACCCTGTTAAAAGATTTAATCACCTTGTTAAGAGTGGCCTGGTTAGAGGGATTAAGAACATTCTATAAGAATGTCACCTTGATCAAAGGGTTTACAAAAATGACTATTAGGTCAACCTTTATTAAGGGATTTTGACTGATCCAATGGTTAGAAAGTAACAATAGGTTCTGATCTAAAATATACAAATCACTTTGAAAATAAAGATCCAATGCGCTCATATGTTGATTTACTGAATGACCTTCATTTCCATCTCCATATTTGATCTACTCAGAATTCTCTTCAAGAAATCACCACAACTCTATTCATCTCTTCACAGCTTCACCTTAGCCTTCTTATTAGATTCATCAGTCAATAACATCAACCTCTTTCACACTCTCCATAACCTCACAATTAGGTTATCCTTATACCTCCTTGATCAGGTGGATTAATCTTTTACTGCTTAATCTCTTCCATAGATCTTAGGTTTAGGTCAGATTCATCAAATCCTTCCATGATTTTGTTCTCCTCCTTTTCCTTCTAGAAACATCTTCAAACTTCTCCTTGAATCCATAAGAAAATGGTTTACAATGCATTAAATACTCCATATAATTCATTAATAATGTCAACACATTTTACATATCCCAAGAATTTAACTATGTCAGATGGGATTCTCAATTCTTTCACAAACTATAAATTACTGACACTTGGTCAATACTGTGTTCATTTACTTAGTCATTACTAGATAACTCGGTCATTGCTAAAACTTTTCATCTTGACAAATAGTGTCTTCTCTCAGTTTATTCTCTGACACTCGACAATTACTGATGCTCGGTCGACACTAAATTTTCTCAGCTTATATTGGCACTCGGTCAATACTAGAATCACTCGACTTAAACTAAATTTCTTCACTTTTACTTGGTTAAGCCTATGCTTCCAGTCTTTCTTCTTCACTTAGTGTTAAAGATAAACAATACATTACCTTGTAAATGTGCCAACTAATCAAGTACCCATTGAAGTATCACTTAAATCAACCTTTCCTTAGGTCCTCTTGTTATTTCCTCTTTTCAAATCCTCTTCATCAATCAAAAGATATGGTACTCTACTAGATAGAAAATGTCTTACCAGTTAAGGTTTGACATCAATGAAAGTATAACCATTATTTCAATTGTAGTTTCCAATAATCTCCCTCTTTGGCATTGATAGAAACACCACATGATTTACCATACAATCCAAAATCTCTATGTATCTGATCTTCATTAATATCCTTAGCTTCATTTTGATTCTCTAGTGCTTTATCTATTCAGCTTTACTGAATCTCCCTCTTTTCTTAGGGTCATTTCTTCTATATCTCTCACTCAGGTTCATTAAATCTCTCCCTCTTTGACAACAATGCCAAAGAAACTTTTATCTGTCACTTGCATCTTTACCATGTAGATATCTTCATGTTAGTTCTCTGATTTGTATTCTCCCTTTGTCATCTTGCTTATGACTAATTTACATCTTTTTCTTTACTTTTTACAACTTTAGGCAACTCCTAAAGTGTGACCTCTTCTACATCAATTTGTCAGATATTTTGATTAGCACATTTGATGCAGTGCTCCTATATGTTAGTAGGTAGCCTCAGTTGGGGGAATCACCCCTAATTTACCTCTAAGATATTCATGAGCATCTTTAGGCAATGCTTTTGTGAATATATCTACTAATTGTTCATTTATATTCACATATTCCAATCTCACTTCCTTGTCTTGAACTAGCTTTCTCAAGTAATGATACTTGATAACAATATGCTTAGTCTAAGTGTGCATTACAAGATTATTTGATATGTTAATAGCACTTGTGTTATCATAGAAAATAACAACTGGCTCAGTGATTTCCTCCTTCATACCTTTTAACAATTTCTTGATCCACACTAAATTTGAACAATTCACTGTTGCTGCTACATATTCAGCTTTTGCTATAGATTGGGAAATGCAGTTCTATTTCTTTATTGTCTAAGAGACTAATCTCTTTCCTAGAAAGAATGTGCCACCACATGTGCTCTTTTTGTCATCCACATTTCCTTCCCAATCCGCATTAGTGTGAAATTTTAGTTCAAACTTATCATTCTTCTTGTAATACAATCCATAGTCCTCTGTCCCCTTTAGATATCTCAATATCCTTTTCATTGCCATTATGTGACTCTCTTTAGGACTTGTAGAAAATCTTGCAACAATCCCAATTGCTAGGGAAATATCCGGTCTGCTATGGACAACATATTGTAGCTTTCTACTCATAGATCTATACAAAATTTGATTTACTTCAGCTGTATCATCAGTTTTTGATAATTTTTGTCTAGTATCCATAGGTGTACTTACTAGTCTAGAATCTTCCATACCAAAAGTTTTTTGTATCTCATTGACATACTTAGATTGAGTAATATAGATACCTTTCTTCATGTAATATACTTAAAAACCAACAAAGAATTTGATCTCACCAAACATAGACATTTCAAATTCAGTTTGCATCTCATTTGAAAAGGTTTGACATAGAGCATCTTGTTCTCCAAATATGATATCATCAAAAAATATTTCTACTAACAATATCCCTTTACCTTTTTCAATCTTCAAATATAGATTACTGTTGTCATTTGTCCTTACAAATCCAATCTTTATCAAATAGTTGTGAAGTCTCTCATACCATGCTCTAGGGGCTAGCTTAAATCTATATAGTGCCTTATGTAGTTTACAAACCACATTCTTCTTGTTTGGGTCAACAAATCCTTCTGGCTGTTTAATGTATACTTCTTCCAGTATTCTGTTCAAAAATGTAGATTTGACATCCATTTGATACACTTTGAATCCTTTAAAAGTTGCATATGCAAGTAGAGTCCTTACTTCTTCCAATATTGCAACTGGGGAAAATGTCTCCCCATAGTCAATTCCTTCTTCCTGTGCATATCCTTTGTACACCAATCTAGCTTTTTTCCTAGTGACTTTTTCATGTTCATTTAACTTATTTCTAAATACCCATTTTGTTCCAATAAAATTCTTGTCTTCTGGTCTTAGCACTAGTGTCCAAGTTTTGTTTTTCTCTATCTGCTCTATTTATTCATTTATGGCTTGTATCCAATATTCATTCTGTAAAGCATCTTTTACTGTCTTAGGCTCAAATTTACATAATAATAATGTTTGATCTTTCAACTTACTTCTTGTCATGACTCCAGATTCCTTATCTCCAATGACTTATTCTGGCTTATGATGTCTTCTTACATATTGTGCTAATGTAGGTTTAGATTTCCTTTCTACTTGATCTTGATCTTCAAGTTCATCTTGTAGATTCTTTATCTCTTCTTCTAGTTGTTCGACAACATCCTCCTAATACTCGACATCTTCTTGTTATGGCTCAACAGGTTCATGTTGTTGTTTGGTAACTAGTTTGGGTACATTACTAGCCTCTCCTTCTTCCATGTATACAAAAGATCTGTAATCTTTAGGTTCTTACTTGCACTGAACTTCATTCTTTTTTGCATATTCATCAATTCTAACATTTTCACTTTCCACAATTTTGTTAGTGTTAGAATTCAAACACTTGTAAGCTTTTCTCTTAGTGGAATATCCTAGGAATATGCCTTCATCACTTTTAACATCAATTTTTCCATTCCTATTGTCTTTCAATATGTAACACTTGCTTCCAAAGACTTTAAAATATTTCACATTAGGTGCATGTCCATACCATAACTCAAAAGGTGTAGAATTTTTACCTTTCTTGATTTGTACTCGATTCAAGGTATAAACAGCCGTATGTACATCTTATCTCCACTATTTTTGTGCAACATTCTTCTCTATCATCAGCAGTCTATAACAATCTATAATTGATCTATTTCTTTGCTCTACTATACCATTCTGTGGAGGTGTCCTCGGTGCAGACATTTGTCTCTTTATTCCTCTATCATTAAAGAAATCATTGAAATCATTTGATGTAAACTCCCCTCCTTTGTCAGATCTCAAACATTTTAAGCTTTTACTTGTTTCTTTTTCAAATACCTCTTAAACAACTAAAATGCATCAGATTTCTCTTTTAGAAACATCACAGTCATCATTCTAGAATAGTCATCAACAAATAGAATGAAATAATTATCACCACAGTAACTTTGCACACCCATAGGTCCATAAAGGTTAGTATGAACCAATTCCAAAATATTATCAGAAGTATATGTCTTTCTCTTGAAACTAGACTTTGTCATTTCTCCCAATTGACATTGTTTACACATCACATTATTAGGTTTCTTCAATCTTGGAAAACCTCTAACTCTTCATCTTACTAATATTTACCAAATTGTCAAAGTTCACAAGACACAACCTCTTATGCCATAACCATACATCATGAAATTGTGCAAACAAACATGTTTCTTCAGATAGGTCTAGTTAGAATAAACTACCTCTTGTCTTTTCTCCACTTCCAATCAACTCACCAGTGGCATCAAATATTTTAGCCTTCTTGTGATGAAATTCAACTCGGTAACCAGTACTATTCAACTGTGCAACACTAAGAAAATTATAGTTAAGACCTTCAACCCAATAAGCATTATCACATCTGATCTTATCAGTTAATCTTATTGATCCTTTTCCTTTCATAGGACATGGTGCATCATTACCAAACTTAACACTTCTATCTTTATAATGATTTAGGATTTCAAACTTACTTTTATCACTAGTCATGTGATGTGAGAAACCACTATCAATAATTCATTTATCACCTTTACTCACACATGAAATAAGTGCATTTTTCTCATCTTCATCAGAATCATCTTTCATAGCAACATAAACAACTTCTATATCACAATCATCAGATTCAGTAGTTTCACTATCAGTTTCTTCTTCAACAATAGAATAAGATTTCTTACCTTTTTCTTTGTAGTCTCTATACCTTCTATGATCTCTGTCATTTCTTTTTTCTTTGTAATTTCTTTCCCTTCTTTCATCCTTATCATTCCTGTCAGGGCATCTTGTTGCAATATGGCCAACTTTGTTACATGAAAAATAGATTATAGGAAGTTTACCTTTGAATTTTTCTTTTCCTCTTAGTAACAGCCTTCAAGCCATAAGTGCCTCAAGATCATCTAGATCATCATCAAAAGTATCACTATCACTGTTGTTGTTACTGTCACTGCTCACACATCTTTCTTTTCCATTCTTGTGCTTATGAAGGACCATTTGAGACTTGAATGCAGATTCAATGTTGTGAATAGTGAAATTATCAAAATTGGACAACTTAAAAGAAGTAAGCTTGCCAACAAGACTTTCCAAAGTTAGGACATTACTAGGATTACATCTTGATTCTTGTATTGTAGATACTCTAATAGTATAGATAGGAAGCAGGGTTCTCAACACTTTACTAATAATAGTATCATCATTAATGTTTCCATTAGCTCCTCTAATAGAATTTACTACCTCCTTAATTCTGCCACAATATTGAGCAACATTTTCACCTTCTTGCATTTTAATTTCATCAACCTTACCTCTCAAACTTTCAGATTTGTCTCTCAGTACATTTGTGTCCCCTCCATAGATAGCTTCTAGTGTGTCCCACATTTGCTTTGCATTAGTACAATCCTTGATGTCTTCAAATTCAGGATAGCTTAGGGCAGATACAATCTCCAACATTTCCAGATTGTGTTCTTATTTTTCTTTCATCTCCTCGGGAATCATAGGTGTAGCAGGTGGTACATAGTCATTTTCCACATAGTGTCTTGTTGAATCACCAATACTAGCTAGGTGCAATTTCATCAAATGCTGCCATGCAGGGAAGTTCTCCTTGTTCAGCTTCGGTACCTCTTTTTTGTACATCTTGATCATTAGCTTCAAGTACCTTTAAAATTTTCTCCTTACAAGCACCAAAAAATTTGATACCAATTGTTAGAATGATTTTAGAATAACTGAGAGCGGGGTGAATCAGTTATCCTCAGGTCTAGATGTATTGATTCAACTTTCTAGATCTTCAACAAACTTAGATCTAATCAACAAATTACTTGATCTCTATAGAATATATTAGTGACATAAAACTTGTAGTCCACTGTCCAAAAGTAATCGACTTGCAGAATATAAAACTTTCAAAAACATTCACATCAAACAACATTCACACAAGTATAACACTAGGATTTAATGTGGAAACCCAGTTTGGGAAAAACTACTTGTAACATGCTATTGATTTTCACTCTTCTGAAGTGAGCTCTGTGAGAAGACATCCCTATTAAAGGTTTAAAACACACACTATTAGGTGTGACCTTGTTAAAGGATTTAATCACCCTGTTAAGAGTGTCCTGGCTAGAGGGCTTAAGAACATTCTGTAGACACCGAAAAATCTTTCAGAAAATAAATTATTTTTGTTTTTTGAAAATCTTTGATGACATCATCATTTATTAATTAATTAATTATTTAATTAATTAATTTATTTTTATGCCATTAAATCCCTCTCTCTTAATTAAAAATCTTTAATTAAGGAATCTAGCCTAAAAATGTCATTTGGACATTATCCCTAATTTATTAATTATTTGATTAATAAATTGACCAAAAACTTCAAAAATAAATTAATTTATTTTTAATTTATTTTTTATCCCAAAGTTGGCCAAAATTCTAAAGAGCACTAAACTCTTCTAGAAAGTCCTAAACCTTCCTCTAAATGGGTCAAATCCCTAATCTAGTCCCTTCAAACCCTAAGCCTAGATATTTAATATTTATTAAATTTACCTTTAATAAATATCTAAATCTCACCAAAAGCCACTTGCCCATCCCTTTCTCCTAATCCTAATCCTAAACCCCTTTCTAATCTTGTCACATTCCATTAGCAAAAGGTTTACCAAAACTTATGCTAACCTCCTCCTTAGTCAACAAAGATGGCCACCTCTTGGCCACCTCTTGCAAATGCATTTAAGGATGCATTTAAGCCTTCCTTATCTTTCTTACATGCATTCATTATGCATTTAAGACCTTCTTATCCCTTCCTTGCCACCTCTTGGCCTTGGGCACATTTACCAAATTGTGCACATGCCCTCAAACTTTCAACTCAATCCTCCCTTGACACTTGTCAGGACACTTGTCCTTGACTCAACCCTAACCTTAGCCCTAACTCTGACTCATCCTTTTAACCCAAGACCTTCCCTTTTCCTATAAATAGCCTCACTTCTTTGAGCAAACAATCTCTCTCATCTTTCAACTCTCAAACTCAATAGCAAAGTTATAATGCCATTTTCATTCTAGCATAAGCATAAACTCATCATTTTAGATCATTTCCAAGCTTAAATCACATCTAAATTAGCTTAAATGGATTAACATAGATTCATTTCTTATCAATCTTAGTTCATCTTTTAGCTTTGCATATTTGTGTGTTCTTGAGGCCTTTGAGGCAAAATAGGTTCCTCATACCTATTTTGTGTCATTTTGGGTCTTCTTGATCCTCAAATCATCATTTATCTTGCATGCTCCAAGTGCTTGAGTTTGCACACCCACATCCATTTATATCCAAGCATATCAAACGGTGCATGGGCACATCCGTTTTAGGCTTAAACTGAGGTGGCTTTGATTTTAGTTTGTTTACCATTAAATTTGATTTGATAATATGCTATGACGTTTGTTTGTCTTTGGCCTTCAAAATAGGTTTAGGTGCACGCTCAAATCCTAGTCTACATTCTGGCACGCCCGGTGGGACAGAAACCACAATCAACTTGATCAAAACACACTTTTCATTCTTGCTGTCGTAGGAATTAAAAGAAATCACGCCTTCAAGCAAAGAAATCTCACCTACAGAAATTAAATGTCGCCTTCAACCAAAGAAATGTCGCCTTCATGAAAAGAAATGTCGCCTACAGACAATCGAGTCATGCCTTCTTGCAATGAAATAACGCCTTTGAGGAAAGAAATGACGCCTATGACCTCTGTTTTTACGCCTGCATAACTGAGATTTTCCTGTGATCGATAACTTCTATTCCGTCCCAGAATTCTTCTTCTGTCGCCTGCATGTAAAGAAATCATGCCTCTGACGAAAGAAATCACGCCTCTGCATTTTTATCTGTCATCTTTTGAGGTACAGAATGTCACCTGTAAAAATGAAGTGTCGCCTCTGCACTTTCCAGCATCGCCTATAAGCTGGACAGTGTCACTTTTTGTTTTTGCTTGGGACTGGTTTTTCACTTCTTTTATTTACAGCAAAGGTCAAACAAAATCTTGAATGACATTAAAGGAAATGAACTTAGGTCCTAGAATGTCATTGTCATTTTGAAAAGCTAACTCAATCTCGAATGCACTAAAGGAACAAACAACTCTATTCCCTATCTCGTTTCAAATTCCAAAGCAAGCAAACAAATTCAATCTTGAGTGATCTAAGGGATAAAACAAAGCTTTTTCAAAGTTCTTAAATCAACTCGCTAATCAAATCTTGAATGCACAAAAGGAAAGAACTTGCAACTGTTCAAAATATTTACATTTTGAGGAAAAGAACAAATCAAAATCTAATCACGAGTGTCTTCATTTCAAAGTTCAAACATCACTTAATCAAATTTGGGAAAATGAACAAAATCTGCTTGATGTGCATGTAGGAGTTTTTCAATTCTTGCATAATCCTTGTTAGAGTAAGCAACGTGGAACATTTGAACTTGGACAAGTTCACCTGTTCTGCTTTTACCGAGGCCTGTCCAAGGAGAAGCGCTTCCTCCTCGGAGAACAACCTCAAACCGGTAACCCCTCCGGCCGGTATACAAATAAGTGAAGTCCAAAAGAATCACTTATATCTCCTAATCACCGGGCATTCGTGCCAAACACGTGTCTGGGGATGGTAAACATTCCTCTCCCCCAGCATTATTGGCAAGGCTCTTAAGTGAGTCACGGATGATCAGCATAACCGGGTATGGAGACACCACGGAACTATTAAAAACTTGATAAAATAGAGGCTACCCTATCTACATCTGAAAGTATCAAAATCCTTGTGCAAGGACCGATTCCAAGGGGTTTACCGGGTCACCTCAAGATTACTCACCATTTGTATTCCCTTCTAGGGGATACCAAGCTATGGGCAAGCGATTTTGATACTCACCTTCCTTAAGTAGATCTGTTTGAAGTGCTTGACAGTCAAAGACTCCATGAAAACACTTGTTGAAACATACACTTTTTCGAAAGCATTTATTAGAGTCTTTTATCTTGTTTGTATCTCACAAAGTTGCTTTGTCCTTTGTGAAGATTGCTTTTATCAAATCCTTTGCCAATGGAAAAACATCAAGCAGATCTATAACTTGGTTCGAAGGACAATCAGAGCAGCCATCCCAAAACTTGGTCATCTCCCATCCCTTTGTCTGTCTTCTTCTAGGAAACTGTCTTCTTCCGTCAGTCATCCCAATCTGAGTCTTAGTCTTCCAAACCATCTTCATCCTTCCTCCTTATCCAACTCATTCGCAAAGTCAGCATGTCTCAAATCTATAATGAGTTTGGTTATGATATCTCTCCTCTCCGTCCAATCGATCCTAATGATGATGAAGGTCTTGTAGACCATGATGCCTATTTCAGCCAGTTTGCTCCAAGCAACCCCCAGTGTTCCATCATTCCTCCAACATATCCCATCATACCTTCGTGCTTATCTCCTAGCACTCCCTTTCATGTCCTTGGTAAGGCTAGCACTCCTTTTCATGTCCTTGGCAAAGCAACCCCAGTATCTTATCCATCCCCAACTTATCCTTGTCTTCAACCTACACCTCTTCCATATGCTCCTTTCAGGCCTCCACTTTCTGCTATGGTCATCTCTCCATCGCCATCATCCCTTAGAAACGCTTCACGCTACTTCCCCTATCTAAGGCCTCCATCTGCCCATCCTCCAAAAAATTCTGAAATCCAAGATTCTAGTCCTCCCATCCTTTTCACCAAACCTCTATCCTTTCCCAAACCACCATCTTCTGCTCCAAACCCCAATCCTCCATCCTATCCCAAACCACCATCCTCTCTTCCAAACCACATTACCGAAAATCTTTCCCCACCAGCAGAGTTCATCCCTCAACCCACTCCAAAACCTGTACCTCAAACCATCACCCCCATCTTTTCAGCACCGTCATCCCTTCAAACCGCTGCAGCTACATCATCCCCTCAAGCAAAACCCAAAGCTCCCTTTTCAAAGTCATCTTTTTCATGGGTGTTCCCTTCTTTCTCTCCTCCTTCACAAACATCTACCCAAGCAAAAACCCCACTTTCATGCGAAGACCATCCAAGCTCCCCATCTCCTCCACCTTCCAAACCTTCTTCACCACAAAAGTCTCCAAGGAAACCAAAAATAGAACCCAAGGAAGAGCCAATAGCAAAACCCACGCCTGAAATTGAAAAGCCAAGCAATCCTTCATGTGAAGCCATCATTGATGAGGCCCATCTAGTGCTCCCATCTATTATCTATCTTCCATACATCCCAACCATTGATCCTCTTCCATTTCCTATCATCGTTGAGTTCCTTTCGTCTGAAGTATCTATCCAATCCCCAGAATCATCTCCTCCTAGCATTATCCAAAGCATACCTAATGAGCTTCCTGAGTTCATCCCTCTTCCTGTCATTGCAGCTGCAAAATCTCCCATCCTTTTATCCATACCATCTGACAAGTTTTTCCTTCTTCCAGAAACCCTAGCAACAGAGTCTCCAATCCTTTCATTCCCCCCCTTTGAAGAGTCCATCCATATATCCCCTAATCCTCTATCTGAACAAATCCCATCGTGTCAAGATCTGGACCAAAAGCATGTTGAAATATCTATAGAAGAACATCAAGATCCAACCCCTTTACTTCCCCCATCGCATGTTCTATTGCCTCCATCACCTTCAATCCAAAATCCTACAATCCCAATTCCTCCAATCCAAGATCCTATCATCCCAGTTTCTCCAACTAAAGATCCAATACCATCCCCCAATCCTAGTCAAAATCCCAACATCCTATCCTCTCCTCTTGAGGATCCTCCTAACCAAACTGTCCAGCTGCCGTCACTCTATCCTCTTGGGTCACTAACATTTGTCAAAGGTAAACCACTTGAAAAAGAACACATCAGCTTCTTATCTTCCATCAGGGAACCAGAAAATGGCTATTTGTCATTCACCCCAAGTCAAAAATATCCTTGTCTGGATAAAATGCTGAAAAGATGGAACTATCAAGGCAAAGGCCTTGGCACTCACGAACAGGGAAATATACAGCCCATTCAAGGCAAGAAACATCCCAAAGGCTGTGGAATCGGTTGCACACCAGATGAGGGCACTTCTTCCACATCAGCAAAGGGCGCTTCCTCCAGAAACGTTGGTACAGCTAAAGAAAAATTTAAACATCCATTCAAAACCAACAAAATATCTTTCAGAGCCCACAATGCAATTCCTCCCCCTCCATCGTTACAACCAAGGAAAACCTATCATATTCCTCCTTCATCCTCCCCATCCACTTTGGGTCCCTATGTCCCAAAGTCTTTCAGCGCATCTCCGTTACCCAGCAAATCCATTTTGGGACCTTATATCCCAAAATATCATCCTCCATCTTATCCTACTCAGCCTTTCATCCAACATCCAAGCATCCCTAGTCAAGATCAACAACGGCACATGTCCACATATCCTATCTACCAATCTCCTTCCATCTCTCCATCCAAATTTCCTCCATCCTAGACAACTCCTCATATTCCTCCCAATGCTCCTCGCAACTTGGATGCCATATCGCGCATGAATAAAGGGAAAAATCCACAAAAATCCCAGGATTGTTATGTCCAGTCTAATCGACATGCACAATCAAAGCAAAATCCGATCAAGCAAGCCAAAGCAAACCACCGGCCACAAAGGCCCATCAAAGCAAATGCCAAATCTAATGCATCCCAATGGCTGCAAAGGCCCAATGACGATTACCATGTCCAGTCTAATCGACATGGTCAATCAATGCAAGCTCCAACCAGGCAATCAAATGCACCGCAAAGGCCCAGCAAAGAGCCAATCAGGCATGCTAAAGCACCCCAATGGCTCCAAAAACCTAGCAAAGTCCAAGCAAAATCTATCACATGGCCACAAAGGCCTAGCAAAGCAAAAGCACAATCTGATGCCCACCAATGGCCGCAAAGGCACACTAAAGCTAAAACAAAAATGATGTGGATCCCAAAGCAAAAAGATGTAATCCATCTAACAAAAACATCCACAATGGCATCCAACATTGCCCATCTCCAAGCTCCTCAATCTTCCCTTCCATCTCCTCAACCTCCTAGCATAAATCCTCCATCACATCTATCTCTATCTTCCACATCCAATCATCCATCTTCCTCGCAACATGTGCCAATGTTGATCTTGACAACATCCCCCTATCATGATCATTTTCCATCCTTTCATCCAAACACTTTCTACCACCATCTTTCCCATCTCCCCCATCTGATTCATGACTTTGCATGATTCCCCCGTCCTGCTACAGTTGTACCAACATCCAGGCACACAATCAGAAGAAATCAGTGAGGAAAGTCAGCAAAGATCAGTTAGCACATCTAAAACAGCAAAGGGAAATCAATGACAAATCAGAGAAATCAGCAAAAATCAGCAATCAATCAGGCTTCAGCATCAATATATGTCCATCAGCTTGAAACGGAAGCATATTTTGGAGAGGAGGCAAGCTTTAGTCGCAAAAGTGAAAAAAAAAACAAAAGCAAATCATGAGTCTTTATGTGAAAACCCTTCTGGGGCACATTCTGATTCCAAAATAGTAACAATAAAGGGCGTATCTTAGTGAAAACTTGGCAATTCAAGCGCTAGAAGATGGAGCTTTGCCTCTTCCTCCTATCTGGGATAACAACACATGATAGTTCCCTATCAACATTGTAGAAACCAAGCTAAATCAACTTGGGTACAGAAGGATGTTTGTGGCTCATTTACATGGAGGTTAACCTGACAGAAAGTGAATCATGACCTTAAGTGCCTTGCTCTGAGGAGTCAATTATCAACTGTGCATGGTCATATGCACATGCCTAGGTGTGATCTTAAGCTTGTCATCCATCATCTAGCAATAGATCCCCATGACAAGCCGACAACATCAGAAAATCAGCAATCCACATCAGAAAATCAGTGAAGAATCTCTCAGAAGATCAACATCAAATCGCATGATAGCACCAAAATCAGCACAAAACTCAGCGCCACATCAGAGAGTTAGCAACAACATCAAAATATCTGTGCAAAATCAAAAACAGCAGGGCCATCATCAAATCATAAGGGAACATCCAATCAAAGAATCAGCAACACCATCAGAATATCAGTGACAAATCAAAAGGTCACCATCTAATCAAGAGGAAGCACCAAAACGACAACATCAGCTGATCAGCAAGCACGACAGCATTAAATCAGAGCTTCAGCAACAAATCAAAATGTCAGTGCATATCAGCACCGAATCAGCAACACATCCAAACAAAATCAGAAGTATCAATGCATATCAGCACAAGCTCAGTAACAAATCAGCAAGATCAGCACAAAGTCAAGAAAAAAACACAAAAATCCATAAAAATTGGATAAATCAAAGGAGCAAATTATCAACAAAGCAAAAATCAAGAGAAAAACATTCGTCCTCTGGTGAAAACTTGGCAATTCAAGCGCCTTGGACAAGTACCATGGTGAAAACTTGGCAAATAGGCGCCATGCGTAGTGCCCCCCCCTAATTCCTTTCTGCAGTTAGGGGCTTCCTTTCTATCACCTCTTATCCAACCTGTCCTCCATCCCCTTTTGTCTCTCACTTCCTTCATTTTCCATTGGATCTTGATGACAAAAATAGAGACTATCAGATGTTCATGCTTTTGGGCACCTCCTTGGCATCCATTGCACCTTTCAGCTACATATCCTCTATCCAATCCTTTCATCCTAGCTTCCATCCTTCCTCATCCTCTTGTTGACATATCTTCCGTCCAAGCATACACCATGCCTTTAAAACACATGAACTATCTTAAACAGGGGGCATCCTCTTCCTTGGTGACGTATTCCTTGGAGGCTATCCAAATCTGAATCTTCCATCTCCCAAAATCCTCAGCAATTTCTCTATCCAAATCCAAACCAACCACCATCCAATCCTTCCAGCACTCCTCTATCTTAATCCATCAGCAGTTCCTCCAGCATCCTCTATCTTGATCCACCAGCAAACCAACTCAGCGTCCCATATCCTTTATCAGAATCCAACATCCACCATCCACAGTAGAAAGCAAATTCACCATCTTTTGCACCAAAATCCAGAGCTCCAAATCCACAAGCATTATCGTGTTCCAGCCCTTTGAGTTGTTTCCATCCCTTATCCTAAATCAAAAATCATCCTCTTTTTGGCACAACGTGTTGTCTTAAAGAAATCAAAACCTTGTCCTTGCATAGTCTTATCATCTCGAGCAAGAGATTGGCTTGTATTGACAAGAATCCAGTTGACTGAAGATCATCAGTCTATCCTAGGTTGACGCAATCCTATCACTGATCCTCCATTGGGAAAACAGCAGCTCATTTTGTTGACACTTGGTAATCTTCCACCAGCTTTTCATCCTCCAAGCAGCTTTCCCATCTTCAAAATCCTCTAGCAGTTCCACCATCCAATCTCCCCGAATCTTCCTCCATCCAAATCTTCTAGCAGTTCCATCCTCCCCATCCTCAGCATTTTCCTCCATCTTTCCAACACCTAGTATCTTCTCTTGTCATTGGTATCTAGCTATAGGCCAACCTCATTGCAATCCAATGCCATTCATCCCTATCCACACCTTGCTAGCAATCTTCCCAACCTATCCATATCTTCTAGCTAGCCAACACCCAAGATCAAGCTAACCGATGAAATCGCATCCTTCATCTTGTAGCAAGCCTTGATCTCGATTCAATCATCATCATTGGGATATGTTCTTCCCAAATCCATGTCATTTCAGGATGCATCATCCGCTGCCAGTCCATCTTGGCCTTCCAACCTAGCTGGGGCACCATCTTGCATATCTTTGAAGTTGTCAGCTTCATCCCCAGGTTCTTTGTATATCCTATTCTTGAGTCTTGTACCATAGCGTCAGTCGTGTCTCCACCTAAGCTCATTTGTACATTTGTGTCTTTAGGACCCATCCTTTGTCTTAGTCCTTTGTCTGTCCTGCAGCAGTATTTGATCAAATATCTTGTCCCATCCCCAGCCTCAGAAAACTTTTAGCCCCACTCGGGCCTTGTGCTTCAGCAACATCAATTGTCGACTTATCCTTGCTCATCCTGATTATTCCTTGAACTTCTGCTTTTGCCAGCGAACAACTACACTTATTCTCTCACCAACCCATGGGTCCTTGAGGATATATCGTTCCTCCTGTCTGACCTAATCTTCCATCCTGGTCCTTGAGGATATATCGTTCCTCCTGTCTGACTAATCTTCCCACCATCAATCAAACCTAATCTCTCTCCTTGGCAAAGGATGTCTTTTTGGAGTTATCATTTTGATCTTGGGTTTTGTCCTTTTGATCTTGTTAATCTTTTTGGCTTCTCATTATCCCACCAGGGTCACCATGATTCATTATATCATGGTGTGCTGCGTGTGCGGATAATCTGGGGCAAGGTCTTTTGATCTTTCGCTTCTGCCTGTGAGTCAGTTGTGTGTTTGTGGTTCCTTCAGCATCGGTTCCGCCATGTCGCCTCTGCACTTCATGTGTGATGTTGGGGCAACCCTATGTGTTTGTTTAGCGTCAGTCCTCGTCAGTCCTCTGTGACGTTGTTGACAGGCCTCGTGATCCCAGTATCCTTGGCAGGTCTCTAACATAGCTATATTAAATCTAGGTTGTGCACTCCCGTTTGCACTTGGAGCTATCTGGTCCCTTGCATTTATCATATAGATTAATCTTGCATCTTTGCATATAGCTACATCTTGCATCTTGCATTTCCATCTCATCTTGCATATCATCCATATTTGTTCTTAGAAGTGAGGTTATTTATCTCCCCTTTCTTCCTAGGCCCTTCCTTCCTCGTCCCGCCGGGCACACTCTGTCCCAGGGCGTAATCCCTCTTTCTCCTTGTCCCACTGGGCACATCTTCCATGATTTTGTCCCACCGAGGCATGTATCCTCTTTCTTCCAGTCCGCCCGGGCGTTACCCTCTTCTTCTGATTCTAGCCTTGGCATCTTGTTTTCTTGTCTTTGACGCCATGCCACTTGCGGCATCGCATCAAAGAGGGGAAAAATGTAGACACCGAAAAATCCTTCAGAAAATAAATTATTTTTGTTTTTTGAAAATCCTTGATGACATCATCATTTATTAATTAATTAATTATTTAATTAATTAATTTATTTTTATGCCATTAAATCCCTCTCTCTTAATTAAAAATCTTTAATTAAGGAATCTAGCCTAAAAATGTCATTTGGACATTATCCCTAATTTATTAATTATTTGATTAATAAATTGACCAAAAACTTCAAAAATAAATAAATTTATTTTTAATTTATTTTTTATCCCAAAGTTGGCCAAAATTCTAAAGAGCACTAAACTCTTCTAGAAAGTCCTAAACTTTCCTCTAAATGGGTCAAATCCCTAATCTAGTCCCTTCAAACCCTAAGCCTAGATATTTAATATTTATTAAATTTACCTTTAATAAATATCTAAATCTCACCAAAAGCCACTTGCCCATTCCTTTCTCCTAATCCTAATCCTAAACCCCTTTCTAATCTTGTCACATTCCATTAGCAAAAGGTTTACCAAAACTTATGCTAACCTCCTCCTTAGTCAACAAAGATGGCCACCTCTTGGCCACCTCTTGCAAATGCATTTAAGGATGCATTTAAGCCTTCCTTATCTTTCTTACATGCATTCATTATGCATTTAAGACCTTCTTATCCCTTCCTTGCCACCTCTTGGCCTTGGGCACATTTACCAAATTGTGCACATGCCCTCAAACTTTCAACTCAATCCTCCCTTGACACTTGTCAGGACACTTGTCCTTGACTCAACCCTAACCTTAGCCCTAACTCTGACTCATCCTTTTAACCCAAGACCTTCCCTTTTCCTATAAATAGCCTCACTTCTTTGAGCAAACAATCCTCTCTCATCTTTCAACTCTCAAACTCAATAGCAAAGTTATAATGCCATTTTCATTCTAGCATAAGCATAAACTCATCATTTTAGATCATTTCCAAGCTTAAATCACATCTAAATTAGCTTAAATGGATTAACATAGATTCATTTCTTATCAATCTTAGTTCATCTTTTAGCTTTGCATATTTGTGTGTTCTTGAGGCCTTTGAGGCAAAATAGGTTCCTCATACCTATTTTGTGTCATTTTGGGTCTTCTTGATCCTCAAATCATCATTTATCTTGCATGCTCCAAGTGCTTGAGTTTGCACACCCACATCCATTTATATCCAAGCATATCAAACGGTGCATGGGCGCATCTGTTTTAGGCTTAAACTGAGGTGGCTTTGATTTTAGTTTGTTTACCATTAAATTTGATTTGATAATATGCTATGACATTTGTTTGTCTTTGGCCTTCAAAACAGGTTTAGGTGCACGCTCAAATCCTAGTCTACACATTCCATCAGAATGTCACCTTGATTAAAGGGTTTACAAAAATGACTGTTAGGTCAACCTAGATTAAAGGATTTTGACTGATACAATGGTTAGAAGGTAATAGTAGGTTCTAATCTGAAATATACAACTCACTTTGCAAATACAGATCCAATGCGCTCATATGTTGATTTACTGACTGACCTTCATTTCCATCTCCATCTCTGATCTTCTTGAAATTCTCTTCAAGCAATCACCACAACTTTGTTCAACTCTTCACAACTTCACCTTATCCTTCTGCTTAGATTCATCAGTCAATAACATCAACCTCTTCCAAACTCTCCATAACTTCACAATTAGGTGATCCTTATACCTCCTTGATTAGGTAGATTAATCTTTTGCCTCTTAATCTCTTACGTAGATCTTAGGTTTAGGTCAGATTCATCAAATCCTTCCATCATTTTGTTCTCCTCCTTTTCCTTCTAGATACATTTTCAAACTTCTCCTTGAATCCATAAGAAAATGGTTTACCATGCATTAAATACTCCATATAATTCATTAAAAATGTCAACATATTTTACATATCCCAAGAATTCAACTATGTTGGCTGGGATTCTCAATTCTTTCACAAAATGTAAATTACTGACACTCGGTCAATACTATGTTCATCTACTCGGTAATTATTGGATAACTCAGTCATCGCTAAAAATTTTCTTCTTAGAAAATATTGTCTTCTCTCGGTTAATTCTCTAACACTCATGCTTGGTCGACACTAAATTTTCTTAGCTTATACTAGCGCTCGATCGACACTAGCATCACTCGGCTTAAACTAAATTTCTTTACATTTTCTTGGTTAAGCCTATGCTTCTAGTCTTTCTTCTTCATTTAGTGTTAAAGATAAACAACACCTTACCTTGCCAATGTGCCAACTAATCAAGTACCTATTGAAGTATCACATAACTCAACCTTTCCTTAGGTCTTGTTGTTATTTCCTCTTTTCAAATCCTCTTCATCAATCAAAATATATGGTACTCTACTAGATAGGAACTGTCTTACCAATTAAGGTTTGACATTAATGACAATATAACAAATGTAGTTTCCAACAATAGCATGCTAGTGTGATACTTCAGGATGGTACAACATTTCACATCACATTGTACGACTAATGGGTGACCCTCGTAAGATAAACCTCATAAAGAGTGTTGGTGTAATTATATATTACTAATTATACTTAGCTTAATCTTACTTAGGATAATTCATTACATATTAGTCTTTCATTGAGACACCTAGGAGTTTGCACCTCAATTGAGCACATGGTGTAGGAGAATTTCCACTTTAGGTACGAGATCCACCTTTAGTTCACTTATTTCTTTATCATCCTCATCTTATTGAACATACTTCATTTCATAATGGAGGATGATCCACATTTGGTGGACATGTGATTACACCTAGCATAGGTGATAGATTATCAACTCCTTATCATTCTCTCTTATTGCCTTTCCTATATAAGGAGGCCTATTATGTAAATAATTCAATTCTGCCATGCCCACATATTTGACTCTATGAAGTGATAAATTTTTTTTTGTTAATTTAAATGCAAGATGAAATTTATAATGTGCCCAAATGGCCCAATTTCCCTAAGATAGAAATACATGTAGCTTTTCCTATGTCTAAGGCAACACTATTTAAAATGATAGTATAGAGAGTATTCAGATTTATTTTTAGCATAGATATAAATGTTTGCACAATAGTTTTCATTTACTTAATTTCAAATATGAAAAAAGTAAAATGACATGCTCATTAGGCATAAAACTAATCATGCTTTCTTTTGTTCTTATTATTTTGTTGGGAACTAAACAAACATCAGGTTTTAAGTCTCCTTATGGTATATAGAAAAATATACTGATTTACATTAGGATACATTAAAAAAAAATATTGAAATCTTTTTAAAGATCTTAATTTCACATTAAGATGTAAGTGTAGATTTAATTCTATAAGGCCAATAGTTAGCCACTACATGTTTGAATATAGAATGCAAATAAGGGAGATAACCAACATTTTACTGATTTAGCTAGGAACAAAACTTGTAAATGTGCCACTTTTATTTTATAAGAAAATTTCTATGAAAAATTATACTTGTACAACTAGCCATTACATATAGATAAGGAAAATACAAAGTAAATATCTCCTACTCATTCACTATTCTATTCTTATACATAGAATAATGCATATTATTTCTCAATCATTTAAGCAAACCAATTTTCATACTCAATGCTTTTACATAATATTTGCATAAACACAATACTTCTATCTCTTTCCAAACTTAATCTTCAAACTTCAAGAGCTCCAAGAAAGTTCCAAAATCTGCAAGAAAAGAAGAAAACAAAAGAACCATGGGATGCTCACCTCCCAACCTAGGTCTGTACAAGACCACCCCCGAGCTAGGAGAACCAAACATAGGTAGGATACACACAAGCAAACAAAATGAGTAAGCAAAAAATCACACACACATAAGTAAAACTCCCACCCATGGCTTACACAATGGGTCACATATTATCCCATAAATTTGGGGTGAAGTGGACCAAAACCCTATGTAGAGAAACTCCATTCCATAAGTAAAAACAAGCCTTCTCATGGCTTTACAACAACTCTTCAAATCATACATGGAAAGCCCATAGTAAAAGAAATCAGAACAAGCCTTCATATGGCTTTACAAATAGCATCTCCACCACTTCCCAAATGCACAACAAATCCCTTATGACCCCCAAGGCATAAAGCCATAGAAACTCCCTTATGGCCCCCAAAAAAGCAAGAGTGGAATGGATATGTATGGAGCCCATACTTCCATGTTTTATCCCTCTCCTCCCTGAGGAGAGACTCTACATCCATAGATTGTCCTAAAAACTTCACCCCCAAGGTTACTCTTCCCTCCAAGGGTGAGTGTGGCCTTGAGACTCCCATATCAACAACACAAAACAATGAAAAGGAACAAAATGCTTCACAACAACAAATCACATAAATGACATAAAATCAAACACAAGATTTACAAAACACATCTACTAGCATGTAAGAACAAACATGCCTTACATATCAACCAAGAAACATGAAAAACTCTATAACACAACACCATATTTTTCTCATAACAAAAGAATCAACAATAAATTTCAAGTTGGAGCCACCAACCTAAGTCCAAAGCAAAAATCGAAGGTGTTGATGATGAAATCCTTTTTGTCCAAGCTTTTTTTTTCCAAATCTAGTCCTAGTCTCTAAGTTAGAGAGTGGGTGTTCCCCCTCTCCAAAATGAAGCGTCCCCTCTAAAAAGACCTCCACACATCTTTCCACAATCCCTAGGGATAAGGTCTTCTTTCTCATTGGTTGGTATTCCCTAATCCCTTACAAGCTTTCTAAAAATGGCCTCTTACAAAGGTTGGCCCAAAAGGTGGGCATAGGATTATCATTCTAATGAATGGTGTTCTTACCAAGGCCTAGTTTCAAAAGTTGATTTTCAGCCATCTAGGAAATCCAACTTTTACATGGGTCTCTTGGTCAACTATGGGTTATCCTATGGTTAAAAATGACCCTTACCCATAGGTATACTGAGTGGGCTAACTAAAAATGACATAAACACACCACTAGGCACCTTTTCAACTCCCCAAAAACTCATGACAAGTTCAAATTCGAAAATCCATGATAAGACTCTACCTCAAGCTCCCTAACCAAGGGATTCACATGGGGATCCTAAAGGGTACTATCCTAGGTTGATGGGAATCTAATCCTCAAGTGGACATGTCATGGCCACAAGTACACATACAAGTGTCAAGTGACACAACATAAATTACACATCACAAGCCATGTGACATATCCATTAGAGTACTCACATTACAATTTACAATAACATTAAAGCAAATTAATTCAAGACATACATGCTCATTACATTTACAAATAAAACATGATACAATGAGGTTTTGTCTCTCATTATACACAACCTTGGCTTGAACTGAATTCACATTGGCCTATGTTTGGATCCCCGATAATAATACCACGGTCTATTTCCCTATACACTAAATCCAACATTAGTAGTCCAAGAAATATAAATCCACATCATATATGAATCAATTATAAACAACTTATCAATTCATTTGCACATCACATAATCAATTGAAATTCTCTTGCACATAAATTTTAACTTTTCCCATTCGTGAAAACACACACACACACACACACACACACACACACACATCATTTAATTAAGAAATTTACTTTCAGCACTTAATAGGAGACCATAACATCATAATTATATCAAATATCGATTTTCCTAATAATTCATATAATTAATTCTCATCATGTCTTCCTAGCAATCATAAAACAAGGTTAACTATAAATGCAAGTCCATATTAATGTCACAGGGTAGTCGTCAGACATCATAAGGTAGTGTCCATCTACATCTAAAGTGATAAAATCTATGACAAAAGAGTCTAAAACCATAGTGCACCAAATAAAGTATCGAATAATCATTTCTTAAATGCATAAACTGAAAAAGCTATTTCCCATTCATGAAAACACACACACACACACACACACACACGCACATATATACACATCATTTAATTAAAAAATTTACTTTCAACACTTAATAGGAGACCATAACATCATAATTACATCAAATATCGATTTCCCTAATAATTCATATAATTAATTCTCATCATAAGGTAGTGACCATCTACATATAAAGTGATAAAATCTATGACAAAAGAGTCTAAAACCATAGTGCACCAAATAAAGTATCAAATAAACATTTCTCAAATGTAGAAACTAGAAAAGCTATGACGGGCTAGGGGTGAGGTCTCACAAATTCATTGGATCAATTTAATCATCAATCATTGCATTCATATCATCTCTCTTATATTTGTGCTTTTCTTTAACCTCTAGATCCTTAGTTCAATCTTTTCTATTTGCAAATTCTTACATGGCATTGAAGCCATTGAAGTGTTTTTGATTAGCCTATTTAGAGAGATCTTGGTGCAAGCGTTGAAGGTCCAAATCTCATATTTGAAGACCAGCATGTTGTGGAAGCATTTTGGGTTAGATTTGACTTCACCATTGTGTCCAGGAGGCTATTTCGGTTAAAATTGACTATATAAACTTGTCCATATTTGGGAAAAGTCCAAATCGAGGCAATTTTATTTAGCAAATCGAGCCGTACAACCCGATCTCCGCCTCTGCAGTACAATTTTTTAGATTTATTTTTTATTTTTTAAATTATGCTATTTCCTCATAATTTTTTTCCTGTCTGCAAAAAATTATTTTTGGGCTTGGTAGGTGCCCTGTATTTATTGTTGGCTATCAAGGAATATTCTATGACAATTAACATCAGTAGTGATGTCATCATCATGCATCACAATCGACATTTCCATAGGGTTCCCCGAGTGAGCTTGAGGCTGAAGCCGAGCTTGAGCTTGAGCTTGACTCGACTCTCTTCTTTGCATTAACCCTAGGCGTTCACATATATAAAGTGGCCCAAAGTTACACCCAAAAATGATACAGGATTAATCCCTACACCAGGAATCCCACAGCCATTGAAAACATAGACTTCGCTCATCATCCTGCCAGTGCATAGCTTGACATCTGCTCTACTCCGCAAGCTCCTCCACGTGGAGCCATCTCATTGCGCCACATGAAGTAGACTCACCCTACCCTGTGACACGATATAGAACACCATGTTTGTAGCCTAAGACCATGTAGAAAAACCACCAAAAGCCACATGACATCCAAACACCTCAACCCTCTTTCCATGCAGAGCATAGACGTGTCCAGTCAGCACCACTTGGGAGCAATCACAGACTGCCATGTGGCTGATCTGCCCTATCACACCACATCAACGTCCAGTTAGCCCTGAACATGCCACCATGATGTCAGCTAATGTCACCATCATATGGAGCAGAAGTCACCAGTACAAAAGTCCAATTCAACATCCACGTCAGCCAAAGGGTGCCATTTTTTGCCACACCACTTGTCATACTATTTGAAATTTGATGCCCGTCTAGACATCAAACTGGGCAAATTGGTAGTTTTGTGTGATGCTCATACGATCATCAAATTTAATGTACTAAATTTATGACATCATCAAGGGTTTGACAATCTCAACCTTCACCATTGAAGTTTTTGATTTTGTAGTCCAACTTCAAAGAGCCATATCTTGCTCAATTTTGCTCCTTTTTTCGAGCATTTTTTTTTGATTTGGGGTTTAATTTCTTGAAGATTCCAGTGGTGGTATTATTTTTGCAATTTTGTTTCCATACTAATAAAAAATTGCATATTTTCATGACTTTTCCTGCTTGTTCCTAATTTCTACAACTTCCAGGGCTTCGTTTGGGCACATACGATAAAATTTTGAGGTGATTTTTTTTTGAAAGTGCATGATTTTTCATCTACTTTCCAAATATGCAATTAGATTGTAGTGATTTTGGGTGGATATATCACTTTCATAAATAGGATTTTTTGGGGCTATATTTGCACTTGGTTAATCCTTGGATTTCAATTTTCTGATTTGCATCAGTTATTTGAAGGAGTTATCAATAATTATTAGTCATTTTTTTTTGTATTATGGATAATTAAAAGGTCAAGATCCTCACTCCATATAAATACCATGAATGGAAAGTATCTTAAGTGATCATTTGTTGACTATTGGATTGCTTAGAATGACTCTTGGGCAGGAACAAGAACTAGTTATAGGTGTTGCAGAAAGGTGAAAATGGTTTGATCAAAGGGATAAAACACTTGGCTCTCTTAGATCATCCATCTCTCACGATTTGCACTTTCATATTGCATCTTGCACACATCCTCATGATGCTTGGGTCATATTGGAAGGAATCTTTGGTAAACCTGATAGAATGCAAAAAATTAGATTAGAGAATGAGCTCATAGGTCTAAATCCTAGTGATTTTGATAATATTCAAGACTTTTTCTCTAAGTTCAATTCTATTAGATTGGAGCTTTCTACTTGTGGCATTATTAAAGGGGACGAACAATTTATCTTTTCTATTCTTTCCAAGCTAGGTCCTGAATATTCTATATCTTTGTTTCTACATTCTATGCTACTATGGATGCTCTTGGTAGTGCATACAAATTTCCTTCTCTTGATGAATTTGCAGCTCAACTCACAAGGGAACACGCAAATTTGGCACACATAGGTCAATTGAAGCCTTCCACGCATCATGCATTGATTGCAAATGAATCTACTTCAAAGGCTTCTAATGGAAAATGAAAGAAACAACATAAGGATCCTAAGCCTCATGACAAAGTTAATGAATCTCCTTCACACAATACTACTGAATCCAAGTCCTCTTCAAGAGAGGAATCATCTAGAAGAAAGAGGGATAAATGTACATATTGTAACAAGCTAGGACATGATGAGCATAAGCGTTTTCAAAAGAAGATTGATGAGCTAACTCACATTGGTGTGGAGGACTTAAATGTCAGATTTGATTCTATAATTTCTTTATCTGTTGTAAATGCAAGAAGCCTAAGGAATGGAGGTAAATCCCCTCCCTTGCCAAAATTTCTTGTGCTAGTTATGATGATTCTAATTTGTGAATACACCTATTTAGGATTAGTAATTAGGAATTGGGTATACTCTTTCTTACCTTTTCTCCTAGATGTATAGAGAGATTGTAGACATATACAATGAGGCATTGATGTGTCTTGCGAGAAAGCTACTAGAAATCATGTTGAAGGCATTGAGATTGGAACCTAATGCAGTGAGAAAGGCTCGTGTGGGTTTTAAGTAGTAGAAGACTTATCTTCAAGGCCGCCAAGGAAAAATGTCCAGGGAAAACTGACACATTGGCAAAGAGAAAGTGAGTTTGGTAAAATCATATTGGCTGCTACTTCCTATTATGGTAAAATTGATGAAGAGAAACAAAATATTTCAAGAAACTAGAAAATTATATGTCCACATATCCATCTACCACTACGGAGAAAAAATCACCTTCATAGATCTTGGTCTCCTCCACCACTTCTTTAGAGATCTCTCAATCATTTTTTTTCAAAGAAATCTAAAGAGAAAAAGAAGGAGAAAGAGCACAAATATTTCGGGATAGATTTTTCACAAGTAAATTCTAAATATTTTTATGCTTGTTACTAGACACTCTTCTATGCATTCTAGCCTCAAAGTTAAATCTCTACAGTTCTTGTGATAATGTTGTTGACAATTGGATTTCACCAAAAGTTGGATTCTTTTTATAATTTTATGATCAAACCAATCATGTAAGGAGCTAATATTTTTCTTGTGTATTGATTTTTACAAATGGGCTAGCTTTATAACAATGATGCTGGAACTAAAGATGGAGAAAACTGGCTTCTCTATAGTGATCAAAATTTAGTACGTTTGGCCTCAGATTCCAAAATCTCTAGAGTAGGACGTGTGCCTGCAATCCTACAAATTATTATAAAGGCCCGAAACTTGGCTTAAACTTGATGACTACATGAGCATATCTTTAATTTCTTAATAATGCAACCAATGTTTATGGGAAATTATATCAAATGAATGGTACAATTTTGATGTATCCTATGGAAGAAAGAAAAGTGTAGTAGTATAACACAGTTGACATGCATATGATTTGAAGGGATGCATTTGTAAATATAAAATGGTTATTAATTTTTTATTGATGCCAAATTGACGTTGGTTTGTTCCCATCATATGGATTCCACGTAAGACATTGCAATGACATAGTAGAAAACCCACACAGTCCTTGACGCTAATAGTTTCTTTGGAGAAACATAATGAAATTAGTTTATTTGTTGTATGTGGAATTGTTATTATATAACAATGTTTTAACAATAATTAATAAATTGAATAGTTTTTTTGTTAGATGGGAACCACCAAAAGATTTAAAATGTGGATAAATTGGAAGGTAACTCTCCTCCTTATGTGATTTTCCTATTATGACTATGGTTGTCTCCCATCAACTCATTTTAAACAAAATTCCACTAAGAAGAAACATTAGAAACATACTCAATAGCTAATGACAAATGTGCAAAAATGTTGAAAATTTTTAAACTCTAAAAAGATTAGAAATAATTTCACATTTTACTCTCCCCTTCAGCATGCATGACCATTGCACACCAATATACATTTGCTAGTAAATATTCCATTCTTTCCACCTATCCTTTAAGAAAAATCCACGCTGCTTCCAAAAATGTACTTTTGAATCATATTTATTAATTAATTTAAAATTGAAAACACCAATTGTCCAATTTTTCATTCAATTAGTAAATTTGGTCAAAGGTGCTCTTGATACTGCTAAGGTGTCCGAAAGTTAAATGCTAAGAAGTTTCGCGAATTGCAGAGTCGTGGATAGATTGATAGCTAGATTGTCTTACTCATATGGCCAAATTTAATGAATAACACAACTAGGGATTCACACCTCATCCTATGAATCTTCTACTGTCGGTAACGTGAGGCTCCCGCTTGGTTGACTCAGTCCGGTTAACACCCATTCTGCCATCAGAGGAAATGAATTATCATTTGATATATAAATTGATAAAGCAATTTATTAGGTGGTATTCGATTAGGAAGATACCTGCACATAAGAGTATAGAAATGGCCAATTCTGGGCGTGAAGCTGTGCGGATTACGTTGGATGCTCTTTTGTTTTGTGCTGCTTCCCTGGGAGAAACAGATGGCCGATCAATAAATATAGGTGCTCTAATCGCATTCGACACACTAACTGGAAAAATAGCTAAGACTGCTATTGAATTTGCGGTTGAAGATGTAAATAGAAACACCAGCATTCTGAATGGCACGTTGCTCAACATCGATATCCGAGACTCCACACAAAATGCACTCACAGGTGCTTCTACAGGTAAGAAAGAATACCAGCGGGTTCTTATGCAGTGAACACTACAGCATTGGAGGTGATAAGAAAAAGATGTATAAGCATAGTCGGTCGATAGACATCCGTGGTGGCTGAGTTTGTTGAGTAATTGGGTGTTGCAGTGCATGTTCCAATTGTGACATTTGGCGCAACGAATCCCTCTCTTTCCATGCATCGCTACCCTTCATTCCTATAGTACCCAATGATTAAATGCAAATGAGGGCAATAGCAAAGTTGACAGAGGAGTATAGATGGAGGGAGGAGGCACTTGTGTATGTAGATGACAATTTTTGTAGAGGGGCCATCCCAGCCTTAAATGATGCCTTGCGAGAAGTGAGGGCAAAAGTTGTTTACAAAGATGCCATATTTAAACATAATTAAAATTAGAGTTATAAAAATATTCATGTAAGCACTCCCGTGGAAAAAACATTCCTTCTTTATTCTCTAATGTTTTTGATAGAAAAAGCAGGAAGAGGGTGTTGGCCCGTGGAATAGAGGACTAATAGCACAGTAACAGCACATTAATGGAACCAATCAAAGCAGATATACCAGTTTAATAGTATAATCCCAAGTCTAAATCTGCCCCTATCAAAAACATAAACCATCATACAGATCAAACGAATTAAAACAGAGTACTTAGCACGAACAGTAGCATGTAAAGTATCAGTTATAAGCCACGCAGGGCTGAACAGAAACAAATAAAAACTAACATTAACCCCAACCACAAAACAGGAGATCCTAGGGCCAGGCCCAGTCAAAATTGACCTACTCATAGAAACCAGAACTAATTCTTCCCACCCAGCTGCTTAGACAGCAGAGTCCTCGCCCACTCTTCCTGTAGAAATAGGAAAAGATCCTTGTTGTCCTTGTTCGCTTCCAGGGTGCTGCCCACTAGCTTTTCCTGCACATGACAAAAGGTCGTAGCTGAAGCGTGCATGACCTTTAGGCTAAATTTGTTGGTCATCATGCATTGGTTCATCAGGTCCTGCATATTTTTTTTGATCTCCACAATTTCTTTGTCCAAATTCGCAAACCTTCTTTTAAGAGTTCCTTTGAAATTGTTTTTGTCCTCCGGGGCCTTAGTACTTGAGGTAGGGGGCTTATCTTGGGGATCTTGAGCAGGACTCAGGGACGGGGTAGGGATATTGGGGTTTTCCATGGCATGCTCGGGGTTGGGTAAAGGATTGTTACCAGTCCTAGGGGGACTCGAATGACCATCCGAGGAATCATTCATGGACTTAGTGGATTGGGAGTCTTTTTTAGACACAGACTACTCTTTAGAGGCTGTTTCCAGTAGCCCAGATTTACATTGTTCCTTGGCTATTCGGTTTGACCTCCTGTGACCCGAGCCACTCAAGTCCACCTCCAGATTAACCTGGCTCTCCATCATTCTCCTTTTTTTGGGCCTACATTCGGTCTTTGGAGTACTATCAGCCTCCTTCCTATCTTTATTCTCCATAGACTTAGAGACATAAGACTCCTCCTGGCCCTCCTTCCTATTGAAGGGGTTTTTAACACATTTTTTTTGGGTTTTACCCTCTTTTGCACTCAGCACAGGCTCTTGGATGACACAGATGGACTGGGAGGAGGATTGGGTGGGATTTTTAGTTTTAGCCGGGTAATCCTCCTGGGTCATCTCCTGGATAATTGGGGGGGGAGGGTTAGGGTGCCGGGTAGATAGCTTTGTGGAATTGGTAAATGCAGAGAAGGAGGCCCTGATGGAGGATAGGTATAGGCTTATTAGGGTTGTCCTTGATATCAAGGATATTACTCTCTAAAGAGTGCAAAAGATATAAATGAATAGAAATTAAATCCTTGTTTCTAATATGGTTTAGGAATGGTAAGTGGTAGTAGTAAAAAATAGTGAACTTACCTTCCAGCGTGAAGTATTTCATCACTATGAGGCAAATTTTCAGCCAAAAATCTGGCAGCACCTCCCTATTGAAGCCTCCCTACTTTTTCACTGACAACTCACCGTCTCTGAAAAATTGGTTGAGGCTGGTGGGGTCAGGGGTCTGACTGGTTTTCTTGTATTTTCTCCTCATCATAGAAAGCCTAGTTGCCTTAACTATGACCTCTTCATTCAGCTGGAACTGGATGCCACCAGCAGAGACACTCCTATTGTTCCAAGATGACATGAACTATTTGGAGATTCGTTCGTCATGTCCACCCTTCATTCTCTCCACAAAGCCCAAAATGCCACTCTCCTTGCAATAGTGTGTCATCAGCACATCAGAGGTGAAAGCCACATCAATTTTATCAGGCTCTATGTGGAGAGTGTTGCCTCCCATCTCAAAGTTCAGTCCCTCTTGCACCAGAATATCTTGGAAAACAAAGAGCCAAGTATTTCTGTAGACCTTAAAAAAACCCTTGTTTTTGCCAAGTCTTTTTGAGGAAAGTTTATACTTACAATGTTGGCTTTGAGAATTTTTTTGGAAAATGGGCTCCGTACCGCTAGATCTAACGAATCTCCAGGTGCCATTAATAGCAATAATACCAGGGACACACTTGCTATCCTCATTAGCCAAGTAAGCCCTCTGATTCAGATAGCTCCTACTCCACATGTTTAAAGAGTAATGATGATTCTTTATGGGAATTTGGGTTCTCCTTTCCATAATCGCAAAAATCAGTGGAACACGCTAGCACGTGATCCAATAAGGATTCACAATGAATATGACAGCATGTCACATTTAAACACTGATATTCATTTCTTCCCCAATGAGATGCTGAGTCACTTGAGGTAAATCACTAACCACCCTCCAACTATTGAGTTTAATTTTTTTTAGGCCCATTGCCGCCATTGAGTTAGCAACCGAGTTCCCTTCTCTGTACGTGTGACCCATAGTAGTACTCTAGAAGCTATTAATCAGCTCACCAATCTCCATAATAATAGGTCTAGTCCGCCATCCCGTACTAGCACCACTTTTGATGGCCTCAACAACCACTTTGGAGTCACCCTCGATTTCTAGCTATTTGACGTTCATTTGTTTTGTGAATTTAATCCCCTAGAGAAGGGCCATTCCTTCCGCTTGGGTGACAGTGTAGTTATTGATTGGCCCAGCATAAGCTAGCAGAAAAACACCTCTGTGATCTCTCAGAACACCACCCCCTCCTTGGCCCATATTATTAGCCGCCCCATCAAAGTTTAATTTAGTCCATCCTCTGGGGGGGCGGCCCATCTGGTAGCTTTTCTAGCTATCTTTTTAGCATCATCAAACCTGGAGAACCCATCAAGGATGTTCCATATGTCAACAATTCTAACCTCCCAGGCAGCAGGAGGACAGGGGGGAAGCTTCCATTTTAGTTTAAACAACTAATAAAAGATCCCTATTTTAGTAAAAGTTTAAACAACTAACTTAAAAGTCCAATGTTAACTTAAAAGTTTAAACAACTAATAAAAGATCCCTATTTTAGTAAAAAAAATCATTTAATCATCTTGAAATTATATTTTCTTAATTTTATAAAACATAATTGCATTAAAAATAGAAGCACGACTATCATGTCAATCTTTGATAATCTATATAAAATATTTCCAAAAATATCTATCTTTAAGCATATATTTTTTCAAAGCATTCAACTTGAAAAGAAATTTTACATGAAAAATTATAATAATGAAATGATAACGAAAAATAGAGTTATAAACACATTCATGCAATTAGTATATGAAAGAATTTAAAACTATTAATTTGAGATCTCTATTTTACAAATAAAAAATTTAACTAGATTATCTTCTAAATATATATTTTCAATTTAATTGAATTCAAACAAGTGAATAATATATGTTTGGGTATTTTTAATATAAGTATCAAATTTGAAGATTCTATATTTTTTTTGAAACTTATAATATTACATTCTAACATCATTATTGTATTTTATAAAATTACTTAAAATTGAAGATTGTAAGAAATTTTTTATATAAAAAATCTAACGCACTATACAAAATCCTACATAACAAATTGCTACTATAGACGCATTTTAATCATTCTAGGATGTTGACATGTGAAATTGCAAAGAAGAGCTTTGTTGACCACCTAGAAGCATTCTCTAAATTCCTTTGTATTTAATGATTTGGTCTTGTAGTTTAGAACATGGATGGTATGTGTTGTAGATCTTGCACTCCTATCTTTTTAGGTCATTGTGTTGTCACATGGATTTCTTTGCTATATGTTAGCGAAATAGTCTGCCCTAAATTGGATCAAAGTTTGGAGATGGAAATATAACAAGGCATAGTTTTAGATCTAAAATCCATGTATAGATGGTGATGGAATTGAAATGGGGCTTTAATTACTTTGAACTTTACAATAGGATAAGATAAGATATAAGATAGAGGGTACACCTAAAATAAAGGTTTTAAAAGGAGTGTGATGACATTTAAAATAAGATAGGACTCATATTCTTGATTTATATATTATTTTAAATTGGTCCCAATTTTTTTTAAAGGAATGGGAAACTAAAACAAGTGCCACTAGAGTGTGAAATTGGACTCATTAATTAAAGTCTAGTATAATTTATGACATTGCACTCAATGTTTGGGGTGTTACATCCAATCAATTTTGTGTAGTTAGATGTACATTATGTGAGCTATATTATGTATGAAATCTACACCATGTAAATCACTTCATACTGATTTCCATAGACTCTCAATCAAGGTAATTACCCCTATATCCAAGTATGTTTTACTAAAAAATGTTTCAGGCATTGCAGTTCCTTAATAGCCTTTCTACATTGTTCCTTAGACACTTGAATTAAAGGGTCATCCTCATCATGATATGTTAGCATTATAATTTGTGTTGTCATTGATGTCAACCATCTCTGGTTTGGCATCATTATTTGACTATTGAAGTTTTGATGATAGAGGATATGATTGATGAAGAAGGTTTGAAAAGAAAGATTATGTCTACTCAATTTTTATTGATAAAGGACATGATTGATGAAAAAGATTTTAAAAAATAAAGATTAAGATTTCTATTAAGGCTATGACATTGACAGGATTATGGAATAATTTTTTTTCTAGAAGTATGATATGTGAAGGAAAGAATATTTTATTTGGAATGATGTTAGCTTGTGTCTCTAGGCTTCATGGGTAAAAGTACAAAGCTGTGTCACACTTTTATAAAGGAAAACGTCAACAACACACAAAAATTTTAACTTTAATGACATAAAAATGACATTTATGTTTAAAATTTGGAGATGATGTAAACTAATGAAATGTGTAAAAGTGGATGAAGTTTATGGCTATAATTTTTTTTTAAAAATTTGAACAAGAATTCACATGGTTTTTAAATTTTTTAAGTCCATTTTTTACTTGCTGAAAAATGCTGAAAAACAAGGGTCTTGTCCGCACCAAAAAAGTATATGCAAATAATCTCTTTTTTCTTTGATTTCAAAATATGTCATAGATAAAATGTATAGCTAGTGCAAAAAAGAAGAAAAATTAGTTTTCAATGTATATTTTCTCTGTTATAACAACTCAAAGTCCAACATACCTGAAATCGACAGTTTTCATCTCGCATCAAATTTCCCCTATCAAATCTACACCATTCAGAAAATAAATTACACACTTTTGAAGATAACTCTCTCCGCTAGTGTTAAATATAAATTTTCAATTTTTTTGATAAGCTTTACTATTTTTTTCTATTTTTGAAGCATCTTGTTCTCGAATGTTAAAATACCTACTTGTAGTATTTTGAAACTATAATATATTAGATCTAATTAAAATACTATAAAAATTATATGATGATAATCTTGACTCTGTGCTCTAAAAAAGGGTATTTTTATATTTGTAAAAAAATATCATTAAAAAGAGTAAGAGTTATTGAAACGTCGCTTTTCTAAAATAATTTTATTTCTTTAGTAATTGTTATAAAACATGCATTTAATAGATATTTCCAATTGGAAAAGGTGAAGAACTTATATAACTTAGCTAGAATGAATCTAGCTAGACCATATGTTTGACAAAAAATAATTTTAGTTAGAAATACTCAAATTCAGCTGTGCTGATACGTTGTCCTCACGTGATCTAGTAATTTCCAATGCTGATATAATAATTACACTAGATCACGTGTGTATGAAAATACCTCTATTCAGGATTGGAAATTAGGGATTGGGTATATAGTCTACTTACATTTTCCCCTTGTGCATATAGAGATTGTAGACAAGTACAATGAGGCATTGATGGTTCTAGCAAGAAAGCTTGTAGTGATCATGTTGAAGGCGCTAGGATTGAAGCCTGACATAGTGAACAAGGATTGTGTGGGTTTTGAGTAGTAAAAGATTTATCTTAAAGATTTCCAAGGTAAAATATCAAGGAAAAGCTAACACATTGACAAAGAGAAAGTGAATGAATCTGGTAAAATGTTTTTTTGCTATTGCTTCCTATTATGGTAAAATTGATAAAGAGAAACAAATATTTGAATAAACTAGAAAATTATATGCTCACACCTCCATCTACCACTATGGAGAAAAAATAACCTTCATAGATTTTGTTCTCTGCCACCACTTCTTTAGAGATCTCCCAATCATTTTTTTTTCAAAGAAATATAAAGAGAAAAAGAAGGAGAAAGAGAACAAATATTTGGGGATGGTGTTTCACAGGTAGATTCTAAAGAATTTTTTTCTTGTTACTTGACACTCTTCTATGCATTCTAGCCAAAAAGTGTAGTCTCCACATTTCTTGTGATCGTGTTATTGACAATTGGATTCATTGATATTGAATCCATCCTCTACATTTTCTTTACAATTGAATTTCACTAATAGTTAGAAGTTTCCATTTATAATTTTACAATCGAACCAATCATGTAAGGAGATAATATTTACCTTGTGTATTGATTTTTACAAAAGGTTTATCTTTTATAGTTCCATAATGCTAGAACTAAAGATGGAGAAAACTAGCTTCTCTATATAGATCAAAACTCAGTAAATTTGGCCTTAGATTCCAACAAATCTCGAGCAAGATGCATACCTATAGCCCTGAAAATTATATGAAGGGGCCCAAGCTTGGTTAAAACTTGATGACCATATGAGTGTATCTTTAATTTCTTGATATAAGATGAATGTTTTATGGGGAATTGTATCAAATAATGGTACAATTTTAATGTTTCCTATGGAAGAAAGAAAAGTCTAACTTAGCATAGCACGTTGACGTGTATATGATTTGAAAGGATGGATTTGTAAATATAGAATGGTTATTAATTTTTGGTTTATGCCAAATTGTCACGGGTTTGTTCCCATCATATGGATTCCATGTTGAATATTGTAGTGACATAGACCTGCACACTCCTTGATATGATAATTGTTTCTTTGCGGGAATGGAATAGAATTAGTTTATACGTTGTATGTGGAATTGTTATATATAATAATGTTTTAACAATAATTAATAAATTGAATAGGTTTTTTGTGAGATGGGAACCACCAAAAGATTAAAAAAAAGGGGATAAATTGGAAGGCGATTCTTCTTCTTAAGGGATTTTCCTATTATGACTATGGTGGTCTCCCATCAACTTGTTTTAAACAAAATTCCACTAAAAAATTGTTAGAAACATATTGAATAGCTAATGACAAGTGGAAAAATGTGAAATTTTTAAAGTCTATGAAGATTAGAATTTTTTTTCACATTTTACATTCTCCTTCCCCATATCTTTGTTGTGTCTATTGCACACGAAGATAATTTTTTTAATAAATATTCCATTCTTACCACCTCTCCTTTTAAAAAAATCCACCCAGCTTCCAAAATGTACTTTTTGTTAGTATAATGTATTATATTGTTATTAAATGTATTACATTAACTAGGTTGGATAGTTACAAAGGTAGTTTATGCATGGTTGAGTTATTTAACTGATTTCTACCATCTGCACAACTTTATAAAATGCATATCAAATAATATCTTTCAATATTGAAATAAAAGAAATAATTTTATGTATTTTTCATAACAACTGGTATCAGAGCCACATCTATCCCTATGCATGATGGAAAGATGAGTATAGTGGAGAGAATAAAAGATTCATTGGAGCTACAAATAATGTTGGTAGAAGAGATTAAATTGTTGTCCTTGTCAAATAAATCTTCAACATAGTGTGTGGGTGAAGGGTATCGTATAGTATTTTCCTTCCTTTTTAATTTGTAAATTCAAGACTTCAAATGTAGTGAATGTGTTTCAAATTAAAATTGTTCTCAATCAAATTGATAGTATAAAAGTTTTGTAGAAGTCTGAAAGTAAGGAAAATAAAAGGGTTAATCAAATGCTAGAAAATGAAAATTGTAGTTGACAGGCTAGAAAAGTATTCTAGTTTTAATTTTCATACTTGGAAAATGAAAATTCAAATGCAATTGATGAATAAAAATCTATGCGAAATAGTGAATGGAAAAGAAAGTCCACCTATAGATACAAGTTATTAGATTGGAGTAGTAGAGATGATAAAGCCAAGGCTATTATCAGTCTTGCACTTTCTGATTCCAAGTTGCATCACATAGATTAGACAAAAAATCAAGTGAAATTTGGAATGATTTGAATAAGTTATTTGGAGCAAAAACACTTAATGTAAAGTTTTCTTTAAAACTTCAACTATTCAGATTTAAAATGGAAGATGAAATTATAATGTCAAATCACATAAGTAGTTCGAGGTCTCTTCTCAAAAAACTAGCAACAGTGAAGGCTCCGGTAGATGATGATGATGATGCTAGAGCTATATTGTTAAACAACCTGCCTACAAAATATATAATGTTATTTTTACACTCAGTGAAATAACCTCTTAACACTTAGAAGATATGGTTTCATCTCTTTTAGCAGAAGAAACAAGAAAAAATGCAGAAGATTCAGAAGTTGTTTCTCAACTAGAAAATGTGTTATATGTTCAAAACCATAATAAAAGATCAAGTACAAGGAATGAGGAAATCAAATGTTATTATTGTAAGAGAAATGGTCACATAGCTTGGTCTTGCAAAACTTGAGCTAGAAATGTTCTAAAAGGAAATCTCAAAGATGAAGGTAATATTACTTGTGTTGAGAATGAGGATTCATCAAATGATCAAGTTATTATTAATGATTCTCATAGTGATTTTGGAGAAGTGCTATAAGCTTTCACTTTATTGGAGGTTGGTGGCATAGGAGAATAGAGGATTTCTATCATCTCAAGTTATCTTCTCACTTTGAGATGATGTTTTGCTTGAGAAACATTTTTGGTTTTGGATTCTGGTTTATTTCTTGTTGTTGTTAGCATATTTGAAGATACATGTAAATTGTGAAGTTTGTTTTGTGGAGGCAAGTAAGGGGTTTTGTGTCGAGTTCAAGATGGACGGTTGTCTAGTGGTTTATGAGGTTGTGATTTGGGAGTTATGGAGGAAGAACTCGGGAATCTCAGCTAGAGGCTATAACTTTCTGAGGGTTACAAGATAACTTTATGGAACTCCACTTGATTTGGGATTTGTTTCTTCAACGAAGATTTTCACAAATATGTGTATACATCTTGTATTCAACAAATTTTTTATTATGTAAGGCTTAAGGGGGGGTTTCTAGCTAAACATTTAATAAGAACAATGTAATAAGGGAGATTCTTAATATAATGTATTACATTGTTATTAAATGTATTACATTAATTAAGTTAGATAGTTATAAAGG
The DNA here is from genome assembly GCA_027943335.1 of Chamaecyparis obtusa. Taxonomy (NCBI): domain Eukaryota; kingdom Viridiplantae; phylum Streptophyta; class Pinopsida; order Cupressales; family Cupressaceae; genus Chamaecyparis; species Chamaecyparis obtusa. Next base: position 7,074 of record BSBK01003064.1, on the reverse strand, counting down.
TAGTTTGTGCAGAAATTGTTAAACTGATTTCTACCATATGTACAACTTTATAAAATGCATATCAAATAATATCTTTCAATATTGAAATAAAATAAATATTTTATGTATTTTTCATTACACTTTTGAATCATGTTTATTAATTAATTTAAAATTGAAAACTGCAATTGTTTAATTTTTCAATCAATTAGTAAATTTGGTCAAAGTTGTACTTGATACTCCATAGACATTTTGTCCGAAAGTTAAATGCTAAGAAGTTTCGCGAATTGTAGAGTCGTGTATAGATTGATTGGTAGACTGTCTTACTCGTGACCAAATTTAATGAATAACACAAGTAGGGATTCACACCTCATCCTATGAATCTTATATTGTCGGTAACGTGAGGCGTCCGTTTGGTTGACTCAGTCCGGTTAACACCCATCCTGCCATCGGAGGAAGGAGTTGTCATTTGATGTATATATTGATGAAGCAATTTTCTAGGTAGTGTTCGATTATGCAGACTACCTCAACAAAAGAGTATAGAAATGGCGAAGAAGGCCAATTCTGGGTGTGAAGTTGTGCGGATCGCGTTGGGTGCTCTTTTGTTTTGTGCTGCTTCACTGGGAGAAACAGATGGTCCATCAATAAATATAGGTGCTATAATCGCGTTCGACACACTAGCTGGAAAAATAGCTAAGACTGCTATTGAATTGGCGGTTGAAGACGTAAACAGAAATACCACCATTCTGAATGGCACGCTGCTCAACATTGATATCCGAGACTCCACACAAGATGCACTCACAGGCGCTTCTGCAGGTAAGGAAACATCCTCTTAACGGATTATATCTATTTACTATTTCTCTTTTCTAGTGTTCAATTTTGTTTTGGGAGTAAAACAGAATACCAACAGAATACCAATGGGTTCTTGTGTAATGAACACTGCAGCGTTGGGGATGATAAGAAACGGATGTGTAAGTATAGTCGGTCCACAGACATCCGTGGTGGCTGAGTTTGTTGGGTATTTGGGCGATGCAGCGCATGTTCCAATTGTGACATTTAGCGCAACGAATCCCTCTATCTCCATGCATCGATACCCTTACTTCATTCGTACAGTACCCAATGATGAAATGCAAATGACGGCAATAGCAAAGCTGACAGAGGAGCATAGATGGAGGGAAGTGGCGCTTGTGTATGTAGATGACGATTTTGGCAGAGGGGCCATCCCGGCCTTATACGATGCCTTGCGAGAAGTGAGGGCAAAAATTGTTTCCAAAGATGCAGTGCCTCCGCAGGCCAAGGTCTCCGCAATGAGAAGCCTTCTTGAGGGTAAGCTGATGAAGCTGGAGTCTCGCGTATTCATTGTGCATATGCAGCCTGATTTGTGCCTACTACTGTTTTCCGAGGCGGCCAATTTAGGATTGATAAGCAGTGATTATGTATGGATCATTACTGACGGATTTGCCAATCTACTGGAATCCTTCAACGCTCCTTTTCTCGTCTCTATGAATGGTGTTTTGGGGGTCAAAAGAAAACTCAACCAAACCGACCAGCCAATACTGAAAGAATTTGGTAAAAGATGGAAGCAGCGGTTTAGAGCTCAGAATGCTACAATACAAATTAAGGGATTAAATGCCCGAGCACTTGTTGCATATGATACAGTGTGGGCCGTTGCTATTGCAATCCATGATCTCGTAAGTAACGGATTGTTTAATGGAGATTTCTCAGCAGCCTCTAGCGGCACCGAGATTTTAAATTTCAAGGTTTTTGACGGTGGAAAAAAACTCCTCAATCAGATCCTAGAGACAGACTTTCACGGCCTGAGTGGTCATGTTCAAATAAGTCGTGAAAGCGGAGAGCCTTTGGAGAGCTCATATGAGATTATCAATGTTGTTGGGAATAGTTCTAAGGTAATTGGGTCATGGACAGAAAAGGGCCTGAATATGTCTTCGAAAAAAGAAATTCATTGGGGCGGTGGATCAACAAAGACGCCACGCGGGTGGGGGATACCTGCGCCAGGCAAGAAACTAAGAATAGGGGTGCCTTGGCAACGAGGCTTTACAAAATTCGTCAGCGTGAAACCAGTTCCTGCCAGCGCAGGTGCACATGAAAAACAGACTTACGACATTACAGGCTTCTGTATTGATATTTTCAATTCGGCGCTCAGTAGATCACAGGATTTGAATTTAACCTATGAATTCATACCTTATGGAATTGGCAATGTCACTGAAGGCTACTATGATAACCTCGTCCTCGAGGTCTATGACCAGGTCCAGTTCGCTTGTTTGTTTCTTTCTGCATAGTAAATCTATATTTCCAGGCAACTGACTGAAATAAAATCATGAGAAAACGGAAGCAGAATTTCGATGCAGTTGTGGGAGATGTAACGGTGCTTGCAAACCGGAGCAGGTATGTGGATTTCACACAGCCGTATACGGAGTCGGGACTGAAAATGATGGTAGCAATTTCAGACAAGCGATCAAGTGACTCCTGGGCATTCCTGCATCCCTTCACTCCAGCCATGTGGATAACTACTTTTGCATTTTTCATATTCACGGAGCTGTTGTTTGGTTTCTGGAGCACAGGAAAAATAGGCAATTTAGAGGGAGGCCTCGGATCAATTCTTCACATTCATCTGGTACTTCTCGTGCTCGCTCCCTCTTTTTTTCTCTCTACATCACATCATGAGTTTATAGAATAGTTGTTTATTTTATTGATGGTAAAACATAGACAGTATGCAGCTTCTAGTGAATGTTTGAACCTGAATATATTCTCACATTCAATTGATTTAGATAAGTTTTGTGTGGCGGACCTAAAATAAAACTAGTTTAACATCTATAATGTCTATTTGAATTACATTTTCTTTCTTAAATTGAATACGATTTTTGTTTCGCATGTTATAATTAAGTCAAATCATATTTTTATTTGCAAATTTAAAGTCGTCCATTTCCTTATAACATACGAAGCTTTCAGATTTTTTTGATTTAATTAATTGGCCTTTAATACGCAGGTTTTCCTTTTCCACACTCTACACGACTCAAAGTAACAAGATTCTATCCCTTCTAATAATTTTAGAGATAACTAAACTATACTGCAATTTACAGTGCTTTCGAAATCTAAATTAATTTTGTTGATTGCGCAGGGGAGAGGATTGTAAGCGGTCTAGGTAGAGCAGTAATGGCAATTTGGCTTTTTGGTGTTTTTGTGTTAGTGTCTAGTTACACCGCCAGCCTGTCTTCGATGCTTACAGTCAAACAAATCGTACCAAATTTTGAGAGCCTTGAATCTCTAATCGCCCAAAATTTGCCAATCGGGTATCACCAGGGATCTTTCATAGATAAGTATTTGGTACAGCAGCTTGGTGTCAATGAAAGCGTTCTTCTCCCATATTTATCTGTAGAAGAATACGCTGATGCGCTGAAGAAGGGACCCAATAAGGGAGGAGTGGCTGCCATATTTGAGGAGCAAACTATTGCTCAAGATCTATTTCTGTCAACAGGATGCAGTGAGTATGCGAGACTTGGTCCCTTGTACAAAACGGGAGGCTTTGCATTCGTAAGTCTACAAACTTGCCTGTAATCGCATGCGTATTAAAATTCACAACCGTATAACTGATTCAAATTGTATGTGCAGGTGTTTCCAAAGGGGTCTCCGCTGGTTTCAGAGATTTCCAAGGCTATTCTAGATCTTTCAGAAAGCAAAGAGATGCAGGATATTCGGAATAAGTGGTTCACTTCAAGTGAAAACAATTGCAACGTTGAGTCTGCTGCATTGGATTCAAACAAATTAAGCCTCAATGATTTTTTGGGGCATATTTGTTTTCACAGGATGCGTATCATCTCTCGCCCTGGTCTACTATTTGTGTCGCCTGCTTTACCGCTTTATGCACGGAATTGAGGATTCATCCCATGATAAGTCCATCGCCACCCGATTGCGAACGTTTGCCAATTACGCAGACAAGAAGGAGATCCCAGCACCAAAAAGAAAGAGACGCTCTGGAAGCGGGCCTTCTACTTCCTCTGAAGTGCCTGTTCCAACAGGGCATATATGACCTGCGGCTGCAATTCAGGATTGTGTACTCTGTGCTGGTTGTCGATTAATTCTTCTTTCATGAATCCAAGGCAAAGTCACTGGAGAAACGCGTTGTATGCGTATGCACACTAATTCTGTCTTGACCACAAATTCTGTGTTAGTGGTCAAACTAAATTATCATAATAAACGTGTACAACACAGTAAATGTAGACATTATTAGGGGCGGTTCTAGGATAGTTGCCGTACTGGTATAAGACACGTTTATTCAGATATGAAGATACATTTGACTGTATTTATTAGTTAATTGAAAAAAAATATCATTTATTCAAATTTAATTTTGTCTTAGTTATAAGATAGATTAATTTCTTATTTTATTTAAAAAATGTTTTTGCCAGATAGAAATTGTTGTCTGATTTTTAAATTGCAAGAATAATTATTTATTTATATTACTAACATCTCTTCTTCAATTTTTATGGCATTAATAAATTTTAAAATAGTCAAACAATTAGTATACATTATTATTTTTTAAATTCTATTTTTTTATATATATAATATTGTCAATTATCTATACAATCAAAACTGATATAAGATGTGGTTGTAAATGCATAACAATTTCTAAATAAGACAATATATTTTTATGTTAAATATTTCATTAAAATATAACTTTCTATTTAATATTTGTAATTATTTATTCAATTCAAAAAGAACAAAAATAAATGATTTATATAACATTCTCAAACATATATCTAAAAGTATGTGTGCCATAAAATTAATGAAGGTATCAAAGTATTAAAATCATTGTTTGATTTTATATTCCATTTTGATTGTGAGTTATTCATTATATTAGATTAACAATATTGTATCAAATTTAACTTAGTGATTCGTTACTTTTAGTTAAATGCTATACCTACACATTTGATTAGAAAATAATTATATATGGAATTGAAATTCATATATTATCTTATTCCAATGTTATAGTATACATGTAGATAAGTATAGCAGTGCATTATTTCATTCATAATGTTTGAGGCTTACAATAATTCGTTAGAGCAAGATATAAATGCACTAGTTCAATCACATGTAAAAAGTAATGTAAACTTGACCTAATTAATATTTTGACTTTCATATTTTTATTAAATAATTAATTTTTATGTGAATATCTATATTGATTTACCTTCCTTGTTTTCTTTAGTATTAATAAAAATGAGAAGTACCAAAATTATGAATGATTTGATACCTAAATGAAATATTGATCTAAAATTGATTTTACATGTCAACATATATAATTTATGTTTGAAGTTGAATAGTGCCCCATTATTAATTAGACATCTATATTCTTGATGGAGCTAACTTTAGACTAAAATTTTGTATGTGAGATCTCTTCATTTATTTGATTAAATATTCAATTTCCTTTTGGATTCCTTTAGACATGTGGTCATAAGACAACTTTAGGATTAGGGGCCACTATAATAATTTTGGAGCTAGATTGAAATATTCATTTTAAAATTACTTAAATTATAATGTATCACCCTACCAAAGTAGGAATTTTACTGCATGGTTGTGAAATGGTTTATTTAGGAGAATCATTCAATAATTATGTGAGCAATTTATGATTAGATCCATTAGATTTCCACAATCCATATTACTGTAAGTGTCAGTTTCTGGATTCGATTGTGTAGTATTTTTTTAACCATCAACGTTTTGGATCATACTACATGATCCATCATCAGGATGTTGCTAGAGAGAAAGGAAACATAAAATGATATGTTGCAGATCTGGCATACAATAAAAAGAGGAGGGAGAGAGGAAGAGGGGAGAGAGAAGATAGGTGCACAAAGATCCACAATGACAAGACCTACAACCAATGACAGTTAGAGAAGGGTGGGGAAAACATCACTCCCAATGAAATAACAAGGAAAATAAAAAATGATATAGTGCAAAAATGAATTGACATAAAACAGAAAAATTGATATATAAATATAAATGAGTGTAAAAGTGCAGGCATCATATATATCCAAAAGAATATGTACATATGCATACATGTACAATAAATATATGTGTATGTATTGTATTGAATATATGTACACAAAAGTGTATATATATCTGTACATACATACATACATACATACATATATATATATACACCTTTGTGTACATATATCCATACACAATACATAAATATATATATATATATATATATATATATATATATATATATATATATATATATATATTATATATATATATATATATGTATTGTGTATGGATATATGTACACAAAGGTGTATATATATGTGTATATATTGTGTATGGATATATGTACACAAAGGTGTATATATATGTGTATATATACAAGTATATATACACATATATATACACCTTTGTGTACATATATCCATACACAATACACACACACACACACACACACATATATATATATATGTATGTATGTATGTATGTATGTATGTGTGTGTGTGTGTGAGAAAACAAATAAAACTAGACATAAAAAAGCTTAGTATATATATTTTATAGTTGTAAGTCAACACCAAAAAAATAAACATAAAAGGATAAGCATGAACAAAAATAAATTGACATAAACGTAAATAAAATAAATAAAAACAAAAAAAAATCTATGTATAGATAATTTTTTTATGTCTATTTACATTTATGTTTATAATCATAAACATAAATAAATAAACATAAACAAGGAAAAAAATAAACATAAACCAAAAATAAAATTAATTATATTTATTTATGTTTATTGTAAGTAAACACAAATAAATAAGCATAGCCAAAAATGAATTAACATAAATGTAAATAAAATAAACATAAATGAAAATAAGACTATGCATATATAATTATTTATGTTTATAAATATAAACATAAACATAAATAAATAAACATAAACAAGAAAAATAAACATGAACCACAAATATAATTGTTTATAATTATGTACACACACACACACACACACATGTATATATATGTATGTATATATATGTATATATATGTATATATAAGATAGAATGCTAAAAAGTAAAAATGCAATTGGGTGAGTATAGATAAGAA
>BSBK01003063.1:1932500-1960247 GCA_027943335.1 Chamaecyparis obtusa | reverse complement strand
TTTACATATTATTTATTGACATATTATGAGATTTTATTTAAATATGATGTTGAAATGTTTTTTTAAAATATGTATCTTAAAATGTATGTAAAAATATCATGGGTATAAAAATGTGTCTCCATAACTACGACAAGATGTAGTGCATACAAAATTATAGGTAAAGACATGCAATGCTTATAATTACCTTTAAAGAATTATTGCAAGATTTATGCTTTCTTAGATTCTAAAATCTTAGAAGAAACAACTTATAAATTTGAAAAAATAATTAGGGACATCATGAAATCATGCTATGAACCTAGAATGGTGTTACAAATAGACAATGCCAAAGTAGATTTTACTTTTAATTTCTTTAATTTAGGTAGATGTTCTTCTCATATTCCAATTTATACTTAAATGAGTGATTGAGAATCGTTAAAATACAATAATCAAGTACAAAAATCAACCAACTTACCTAACATATGTTAGGCCATGTCACATGGTAAAATAGTTGACAAAGTAGGATTTTAAATTTTAAATTTTAAGAGTGAAGGTATCAAATATGATTCTAAAAGTAATTTAGTTCAATATTTTTATTTATTAATTCAAGATAATAAAACATGAATTCAAATCTAAAAATTAATAACATACAATTAAAATATATAATATTGAAAAGTAATTTTACTTTATATACAAATATAACATATATATATAATTATTACATTTAAAAAATATTAATACAAAAATCTAAAATATTAAAAAAATATTCAATTTTCTTTGTTACACCTTTAAATACAAAATATAAATCAAATGACTATCTTAGTATATAAATTATAAATCAAAGGGTTGGTAGACAAATTTCATTCACAATTTTTCTTAATAGAATTACCTAGATGATTTATTGTTTTGCTTATCAACTAACTCCCAAATAAAAAGGGAGAAAATACACAACATTTTTGGTGGAAATAAAGAAATTACAAAAAAAGAAAAACATGACCCCTAACTGTGACCACACGTCGTAATGACAATAATGGTAGGTGAAGTCGCAGTACGCTATTTTGGCAAAATTATCTTGAAAATCACCCCACATATGACATCCTTGGAGTCAAATCTAAATCAAAATGATGTAGCCCAAGATGATGTCGGGTTGCCTTCTTCCTGGGTGTGAATGTTCCAATTTGTGTTTTTTTGTGAACTTGGTCATGTTTTGCAATATTTTGTTAAGAATGAATACACTAGTTTGTATCAATGTTGAGTGATACTGCTCATTTTGTTTTTCTCTAGTGTGTATTCATGGGTACCAAATTTTGTTTTCTAGGGGTTTTATTGAAATATGCATAGCCATGAGTAGCAGATGCAGGAGGTTGGGCAAAGACAATTTTGGGATGGTTATTTTGTAGAATTCATGGGGATTGATTTGTCATTTTTGAAGTGCTAAACTTTTGTAAATCCATATTTAAGTTATTAATAAAATATATAAGTGTGTGTGCATGTGTGTGTGTGTGTGTGTGTGTGTGTGTGTGTGTGTGTGTGTGTGTGTGTGTGTGTGTGTGTGTGTGTGTATGTATATGTATATGTATATGTATATGTATATGTATATGTATATGTATATGTATATGTATATGTATATGTATATGTATATGTATATGTATATGTGTGTGTAACTTAAACTCCATAAGTAAAGAAAACAAACAAGGTTCAATATGGAAGCAAATCAAACAAATATTAGAAATCAAGCTTTAAAAAAATACCTCGAATCAAAATATCCCCTCTTTCTTCATGAAAATCCAAAATCAACAAAAATACAATACCGAAGCATGGTTCCTCAATCTCTACCCACAAACTTGCAAGCGAATCACAAAATAAAGGAAGGAATGGCTACAAGAGCTAGACAGGCTCCTCATTATTCTTGCATAGATACAACAAGGCTTTCAGTAGATAACCATTCTCCCCCAAAAAAGTAGCAAATAACTATTAAAAATAATGGCACAAAAGAAAAAGCATAAGCGACACTGGGTGAAGACTCTTGTTGCTAAGAGGTAGCCTCAAGCATTGCTGCCAAGACATGTCTCTTCTCTTCATCTCATTTATTTTTAATGTGTTAGATAGAAATTCTAGCAAGTGAGGTTAAGGTTTGGGTTTTTTTGGCCAGATGAACTTGTAGGCAATTTATCTAAATTAATTTATGGATTCAAAATGGACTTCAAAAAAAGATAAATTTTGGTAAATGCAGTGGGCGCACTGCCTTAAGGGTTGCAATCCAAGAAGAAAAAGAAGAAACAAAAAATAGGGGTTGCCATTGGTAGGCATTATTTTCCCAACAACATGAGGTTACCAAGTTTCTACACAACTGCAAAGATTACCAAGTCATTGTTTGGGGATGCTTCAAACCATGTGGTGGTTGGAGCCTACTCTAGCACAATAGAAGAGACCCAAGAAGCATGCAAAGAAATCAAAGACCATCATGTAAATCGTGAATGAAAAACCATCTTCTAATAGTTGTTTCTCAGTGTCAAACAACTTTTGGTTGAAAGCAACCTCGAAAGAGAAGCCTATCAGCTAATTATTTGGTTTCTAGTTTGTTGTGTGTTGATTTTGGAGAGAGTTTATGGTTATGAATGACCTTCAATGTAAAATATCTCAACTCTTAAATTTCTTCATATGAGAAGCCTAACAAAGCTACTTGGAATTCAACTCTCATGCTTGTACTCACTAATTCTTTAAGTGATGCTCCATTCAGTGTCCTTTTATGGTACCTTATAATACACCTAACTCATAAAGGGCTTGATTGCCCCTTATTACACCACTAAGGTCCATTTTGTGTCATCCCTTCTTCAAAAGGAATCTATTTTATCTCCACCTTATAATCATAGGTAGGGATAGCTTTGGCTTTCTCACAAATGGATAAATTATTTATTATTATGTTGGTAACATGGGAGAGGAAGAAAGTTCAGCTAAGTTCATCAATGAAAATTCCACTCATCTCCAACAATGCCAAAATAGAACTGTTGGACCTAACTTAGGAGGCCTTACCAAAGGAAGAAGATTCTCACTAAGTGAGTGAAGCTAGTACTTATATTGATTGCAAGTCAACTACGATGTATTTGAACACCCTAAAAAAAAGGTACTGAAAATTGAGAAGGTGGTGGTTAGTATCTCTCGTTTCAACTGGCATGTAATGCATAGTTGTACCACTTCACTTTGCTTGATGCAAAAGGAAGTGTTGGGGAATAATGCTAACAAATAAGGGAACTAAAAGGACCTTTTTAAGTTACTTATTGATGGCTTGAAGCAATGCGCTCACTTAGCCACTAGTTGGCTAGTCCTTGGCCTTTTAATTTTTTGTTATACTTTGCTAAGAGTTTTAATTATATTAGTTTTAATTTTGTATATATATATATATATATATATATATTAGAGTAAAGTATTAATTATATTAATTAACTTTACTCCCTTCTTAAGATGTCAACTCTTTTGCTTTAGTTGTTTATATTTAAACACACATGCACTAGTTGTTTTAAATATAAACTTGCATGCATTAGTCGTGTAATAATTAAACTAATTATTACATGCTCTAGGTTTTGTCTTTTAAGGCTTTCAATCTCCTTTATAAGGATGATCCATTGTATATTTTATTCATTCATTATTTGAGGATATTTTCTTCTACATATTTTTGAGTCAAACTCTTGCCCTCTTCTTGTCTCTACTTCCTTGTAACAGGTTTTTGTATGTAGGTGATCTTCAGATTTTGTGGATTTGTATTGCTCAAATCCTAGATGGTATCGGAGCCTAATCTACTACAACTTGTTCACGTTTGAAGAATTCAGAGATTGGAAAATCATTTGTTTCAAATTAGGGCTTTTTTGGTTATTTTTTATTGAAATTAGGGGTTCCCTAATTTTTGGTGCACTTTGAGCTCAAACGGACCTCACCGTTGAGCTCGGAGCACTCAAAAACCCCTATTTTGATATAAGGCACGTCCAATTTGGACAACATTGCATTTTGGGGCTTTTGTTGGGTACAAAGGCTTGGCACACTTCCCGAGGTGGAATTTGTACGAATTGACACATTTCTTGAAGCAAAATTTGTACAGATTAGCATGCAAACCAAGACAAAAAAATTTCTATTTGGCACACAAATTAAGACCAAACAATTGGCACACAAATCGAGGCAAAAATTTGTAGTGCCTGACACAAATCCTGAGGCACGCATGCAATATTGAAAAAAAAATTATTTTTGGCCGTCAAATTTAAGGCAAGTGAATGCAGTTTTATGACCAGGGGCCTAGAATTTTAGCCCCAGGGGCCTTATATGCTACGACGGCCATTTGGCCGTCAATTTTAAGCTCGCGAAGTGTTGACACCAGCACATCTAGACACCATTTTGGGCCCTCTGGAGCACTCAGTGGTTTTTTGCTCATAACTTGAGCATACGGTGTCGAAATTGGGAAAATGAGATATTGTCGGAAAGCTAGTTCCAAGCTCTATTCAGATCTAGAGGTTTGAATTTCTAATTTTTCTTTTTTGATGGTGTTTTTTGCTATCAAAGCCAGATTTTCATTTTTATATTCTAAAAGCTCTATATTGCGCATCTGGACTCCATTTTGGGAAAGCAAGATATCGTTGGAAAGCTTGTTTTGAGATCTTTCCAGCACTTTGACTCATTTTCCCAGATTCTTCTCTAGATATATTTTTGTTCAGTTTTTTGCATTTCTGCACTCTAGTGGATATCTTAGATGTTACAAGTCCTGGGATCTCTTCCCTTTAGGGGATGGCTCTTCTTAGGTTGTTCTTTTATTTTAGAAACCTTCACTCTTCTTTGAGCAGTGTATACTTCACTTTTGTAGCATTCTTTTATGCACATGCACTAAGATAAAGTGTCATTCTATTGCATGCTTGGAATCTTGAACATGTTTGTGCTATTTGTACTCACACTCCATTATAAAGTGCCATGGGGGGTTTGATGTTTGCCTTTGTTTGCCATCTACCTTTGTCAAGTGAGTGTTCCTTCCACGACATTATCCTCAGGGTATCTTTATTTGTGCTTGTGCTTTTTATGCACCTTCGATGTTCCTAGTATATAATATTAGGTAAATACATGTAATGCTTATAAGTACCTTTAAATAATTTGTTATATTGAGAGGTTTATGCTTTCTTAGATTCTAAAGTCTTATAAGAAACACTATATAGCTTTGAAATCATGCAATGAACCTAGAATGATGTTACAAATAGACAATGCAAAAGTGGATTTAACTTTTAATATCTTTGATTTAGGTAGATGTTCTTCTCATATTCCAACATACTTTAAATGAATGATTGAGTATCATTAAAATACGATAATCAAGTACAAAAATCAACCAACTAACCTAACATATGCTAAACCATGTCACATGGTAAAATAGTTGACCAAGTAGGATTTTGAATTTTGAATTTTAAATTTTTAAAGGGAAAGTATCAAATATGATTCCAAAAGTAATTTAGTTCAATGTTTCTATTTATTAATTTAAGATAATAAAATATGAGTTTAAATCTAAAAATTAATAATATATCATTAAAATATATAATATTAAAAAATAATTTTACTTTACATACAAATATAACATGTATAAAAAAATATTTTATTTTTTTTAGGCAAAAGTGGGCAAGCCACTATAATATTTTATATTAAACTAATTCAAAAAATCTCAACCAGGAAAGAATCAGGAAGAAAACTCGGAATCGTCGCTTAATACAAAATCCAAAAAGTTAGATATATACAATTTTGAAGTAGTTCGAGGATGACTATGTATCATGTGTACAATATGGATTATGAACTACCTCCCATTACTAATTATACGAATTACAATATCCTATTCTAATTTGAAATGACCGCTTAGAAAAGATAATCAAAATATCAAAATTGGACTATCACCAGATAATCAAAATATCAAAAAACCCCAAAATCTTCATCACCAAAACTCACTCCTCCATAACATCCCAGTCTCGAGATACCCTGCATGAATGAGGATCGACGTCATCTATATCTTTGAGCCACCCATGTTCTGAGACACCCTGTTCAATTGGAGTTCAGCAATGGTATGAAGCCATACCCTAGCCACGATCACACTGTGGAGTCACCACCGAGCCCTAGCCATCACTCTGGTCCACTAATTTTTTGGGAGACCAACTCGACCCAGCTTGGTCATTGGCATGGGGATACTATAGTTGAAGAGATAACAAATATTTCCAAGCATTCCACTCAACCCCCACTGCAATTGATGGTCAAATTGAAGGTACCTGATGCGGTCCCTGAGTGGGAGGAGTATTTGAAAATCTTAATAGGTCCAGTAACGCATACCCAACTTTCCTCACCCTGTCGTCCAACTAAAATCCAAGAGCCCAAGTTGTGACCTGTAATGCAGCTTTCATGTGGGAGGGACTATGTTTATCCACAGCTTTTTTGAGGGCTTTGTATGTGACCAGAACTTCATGCTTTTGTAGCAACTATGAATGAGAAAACAAACCACCCACTAGAGCCAACCCTTTCCACAAATCATAGCTTTGCATAGCAACATTTAGTTTATTATCAGCAATGAACTGTGGCCAAATTACCTTGATAGCTAATGACCACAGGAGCTGAGGAGATTGCATTATGTCCATAGCATTGGAAAGGAAAATGGAGACCATATTCGAAGGATATAGGAAGTGCATTGCGAAAGAGACCAGGAATTCCTCACCAATTACCTGCTTAATAGCCCTCCAAATGGAGGGAGAATGTATGATAAACATCATATCTAGGACCGAGTCCTCCACTTGAACAGGTAATACAATTTCCTCTGGGCTTGGTGGGATCCAAATGAGATATTTCTTCGGCATTATCACCTGATGTTGTTTGTGGCAAGATTCACACAAGACAGAGACATCAACCGATTTTGACATTTTCACAACATTGTTTCAAAACACAAGTGGTATCATGTTATATAACCTGAAGATGTACTTTTAGGAATTGTTATTTATTAGCAGATCTGAAATATCCCAATCTATAAATGCCCATAATGAAGTGGCATTAAACAATCACTTTCACACTGGAGAAGCCATGTGATTAGTGTGTGACAAATGTCATGTCATATGCCTACATAATGTACTTCCAATCCCACACATTAGTGCAATATTTTTCGCACAAGAGAATGATGATGACCAAAAAAAGAACCATGTTTCTTTAAATTCATATATCAAATGCAGTCCTTTCCTCATCATGATCAATTTATTGATTTAAATGACAAAAAGCATCATTATCTACTGTAATTAAACCTTAAAGCTCTCCATGATTTTCAATCATACACATTGGGTTTAATGATGAAATATCCATCCCATCACACCCCAAATTTGAAAGACAATCTGCAACTTGATTACCTTCCCTCAACGTGTGTGAAATACACACATCATGACATTCATCTAATAGCCTCCAAACTTGATTTAAGATATATTTTAGCTTCCATGAATATGATTTTCTATGAATACAAGCATTAGTAATGACTGAGGAATCACCTTCAATGTGCAGATACCGATAATTACCCTGTTTAGCTAGAATAAGGTCTACAAGTAGAGCTTGAACTTTCACCATGTTGTTAGTGCCAACAGGAAAAGGGGATGTGGTAAGAGCAACTAATTTGCCTTAGGGACCCCGAATACACGCCCCCAAACCTGATACTCTTGGATTTCCTCTTGAAGCCCTATCAAAATTAAGCTTCATGTATCCCACTAAAGGAGGCTACCAGTGCACATCTGACCAAGATACTGATGTAGATGTGGACTTATTACTCTGCCAACCAATTGGAATGATTAGCGTTCTCCATTCCTAAATCACTTTGGAGTCCCATGAAGTGATAATAGGGTTAAATTTGTAACTACTTAAACTCGAATTAGTCACTTTTGATATAGCTCTTTCAATACCCTCTAAGAATTTGTCAATATGGGATGTCTCTTTCCTGAAAATTCGCTTGTTTCTTTCCCACCAAATATCCCAAATGACTATTGTTAGAGCACGTTTCCAAAGGTTTTCAAATAGCGAGTTTGGATAAAGAACTGGCCATGCCTAAAAAAGGTCCCAAATATTATCCTGAAGTGGTGTACTGTAATTTAACTTATTCAAGATGAATTTCCATCATTGGTTAGCAAATGGGCAGGTTAGAAGAAGATGATCCACAGTTTCTTCACATGTATTACAAAATAAGCAGTTAAATGATGGGGCAATGTGCAACCTGCTCAACCTGTCACTTGTCAAAATCTATGTTTTATTGCAAGCCATGCAAAACAACTTGCCTTTGGTAACACAACATGATTCCAACATAATGAGAATGCTCTAAATTGTACTTTATTGGACCCAATTTGCTGCAATAATTTATATCCCTCCTTATCTGAATAGTTGCCATCTTTAGCTGGAGCCCAAATTAGCTTATTTGTAGATCTCGAAATAAAAACTTGTTGAGAAGCCAATATATTTTGGAACTAAATTTTTTCATGGTTTGATAATGGTAGCTCATCCAGATTTTTCCAAGTGATTTTGCCTGAGATCTTGCAGACATCAGCTACATATTGATTAAGTTGTGTGCCCCAATGGGTTTCTGACACATCTATGATGTCTTGAGAAATTGAACTTCTTGATAATGGAGGTTGACCACTCCACGAATCTCTCCAAAAGTTGACCATATTACCATTATTAACTTCCCAAGTAACATATTTTAGAACAATATCTCTTGAAGACATCATAAAATCCCATACTACAGAGCCCTTTGGAGGGTCTGAAATAGATAAAACTCTTGAAGGATCATTGTTGTCCAAGTATTTCTGCTGCATAATCTTGCACCATGTGGACTGAGGTTTACTATACATTTGCCAAATTAATTTTCCACCAAAAGCTTCATTTCTTTTTGTTAACTCATGGAAACCTACTCCTCCAATTGTCAGTATATGTGCCATATCTTGAAGGGAGATAAGAGGTATTTTTCTTACTTCATTCATATTTCCTGTCCAAAGGAAACCTCTAATCAGCTTTTGGATTTGATGAAGGATTTAAGGAGGAGCTTTGAGGACTGCAAGATAGTAGTTTGGAATTGTTGTTAAGACTGATTTAATGAGAAGAATTCTACCTGTGAGGGATAACCATCTGGTTTTCCAAGCCACAATTCTACTCTGAATGTGTTGTATAACTGAAGACCAATAGCTAGATTTATTTGTTCCCATGAAGAATGGAATCCCCAAGTATATGGATGGCAAAAAATCCACTGAAAAGCCCAGAATTTGAACTATTTTATCAAATATCACTTTGTTAGTATTAAAGAGATATATTTTAGACTTTTGCACATTGATAGCCTGCCCTGACACTTCTGAATAAAGTTGTAAGGAATGTTTGATTTGGTGGGCCTCTTGGACTTGTGATAAACCAAATAACAATGTATCATGCATAAATTAGGAATGAGTGATAGATATATTTGTACCAGAGATGTGTGCACCATGCCACTTACCTAATTCATGTTGGTGCTTGATAGTTATGCTGAATGCTTCAGCCATGATGATGAAAAGGACCAGAGATAGTGGATCCCCCTGTCTAACTCCTTGCGTTGATGAAAAGAAACTTGCTAGTTTTCCATTTACTAAGACTGAGAACCAAGCCCCTGAAATACATACTTTGATCCATTTACACCATCCTCTTGAAAATCCCATTTTATTTAATACTCAAAACAAGAATTTCTAGCAGGCTCTATCATATGCTTTCATCATATCTAATTTGATCACAAAATTTGATGCTTGATTAGAATTTATTGAATGAAGAACTTCATGAGCCACTAAAGCTCCTTCCATGATTTCTCGTCCCAAGACAAAACCTCCTTGCTCCGGTGAAATAATGGATGGAATAAGATGTTGTAATCTTAAGTAGATGGCCTTAATTATGATCTTACATATCAGATTACATAAGGAAATTGGCCTGAAGTCAACAATGTTTTTGGATCCTTGATTTTTGGAATTATTGAGATATTCGTAGTATTGAAGTATTTGAGCATACTTTTATTCTTTCTTGACTCCTCCACTTCATCTAGTAAATCCCAACCAATAGTATCCCAATAACTTTGGTAAAAGAGAGCAAAAAAGTCATCTGGTCCTGGGGCTTTATCTGGTGGGAAAGAGAAGACCACCTTTTGAATTTCTTGGATAGAGAAAGGGGCCATCAACGTAGCATTTTCTTGAGGTGACACCATATTTGGGATGGAGTTTAGGATCGCATTGACTTGAGAATCCATGGGTGAAGGAGATGTGTCGGGAGCAAGAAGATTTTTAAAAAAATTTACCCCTTCTTCACAAATCAGATGTGCATTTATAATGAGGTTCCCTAAAGTAGCATCTTCAATTTGAAAGATAGTTTTAGTAGCTCTCTTTTGTTTAGCTGATGCATGAAAATATTTTGTGTTTCTATCTCCTTCTTGAAGCCACAACTCCCTTGATTTTTGTCTCCAGTAAACTTCCTCTCTACTACACAACTCTTCCCATTCCTGTTGAAGGTTTTGTTGTCTTACATAGGTGTCTTCATTCATACCATTCTATATGATACTGCTGTAAACTTTTTCTATTTGTTATTTGACCTCTTCTTTTTGTGAAAAAACATTCTTAAAAACTTGTTGATTCCATTTTCTAATGTGGGTTTTAATAAATTTCAGTTTCATGGAAAATTGGTGCATCCTAGTTCCTACAACATATGGTGCACTTGTCCACCATTGCTTTATAAGATGCAAATATTGAGGATGGCAAAGCCACATCCTTTCAAACTTGAAAGATGAATGGAATTGAATTTCATCTCCTTTGTCAGCTTGCTTGATACTTATTGATATTGGGAAATGATCAGATCCTGGCAGGGAGAGAATGTCTAAGATAATATCCATATTCTTAAGTTTCCAATCTTGCAATATGAGGAACCTATCTAGGAGAGCAAAAATATGAGAAAAACCAGACCTCTTATTCATCTAGGTAAAGGATCCATTTGTCGGTTGAATATCCATAAGATTATTATTATCCACAAAATGAGTGAAATCTTGAATAGTTTTGAGGGGAGGGACAATACCCCCTATTTTCTCCGACTAAGAAAAAATTGCATTGATGTCTCCCCCAAGAATGACATTCTAAGAATCTTGAATCTGAATTAACTGAGTAATGTTGTCCCAAACTCTAACTTTGTCCTGTGTTGAAGTAGGACCATAAACATTGACCAAAATGAAGGTAGTATGAAAAGCAGACATTTTCAACATCTGCCAATTATTCTCCTACTAAATGAGTTGACCTTGAATGGTTTGGGGATTCCATAAAACTGCAAGTCCACCAGAAGCTCCCAATCCTAGGGAGTGCAGTGAGGTCCATTTTTTCCATTTGGAAATAGTTTTTCAAATGTGTCTTGAGAAAGTTTGGTATCCTGAAGCATTACTATATCTGCCTGCATAGAATCAATTGTTTGTTTGATTCTATGTCTTTTGTCAGAGGCATTAATGCCTCTGACATTCCATGAGTTTATCTTCATTGTGGACAAGGAGAACCTTTTTTTCTCCTTGTCAATCTTTTGGTAACAACAAATCTATCATCCAATGTAGTTTGAATGCCAGCTGCTATTTCTTTCCTAGTCTTAGAACCCTTTAGTCTGCCTCTAGATTTTGGAGTCTTGGGGAGATGAATGATTTGAGATGGAATTTACACAATTGACAAAGTTTTTTGATGATCAAAAATCCCCCCAGCAGTAGTGTCCTCGATATCCATGGATGACTGTGAATTTAGAAAGGCATCTTCCTCAAATGGAATACTTGATACTTGAGTGAGTAAGCTGTCAGTAGATTTATGGACTTGCTGATAAACACAATTTTCCAATCCCAAAGTATCCTCATAAGGAATAATATGAGACATTTCAAGTTTTTCATGGTGCAACTAGTGACTGGAATTAATATGTGTAATTTCTATTTGAGAACAAGCAGATGAACCATCTCCCCTATCTGTGGTCAAATTTGTATGTGAATGACGAGTAGGATCCTGACTATTCCAATACTAAAATTCCCTGAAAAAATTATCAATCACCGAAGTTTTATTGTCGTTAATGAGGATACCTTCTTCCCTTGCAATTCCAAAAATGATGGAAGTGGCTATCTCTGAGATAATTTGGTCTCCTACTTGGTGGATCTTCCACCCTACAGAAGGAATATTAAAAGCCAATTGTCTAGGAAGAGAAAAAGGAAGACTAAAAATCTTGTTCATGAATTTCCCTCTAATTAGTGGAATGGAGATTGATAAAGAGAATAAATGAGAATCAGGTGATGGTGGAAAACACAAGTTTGCTCCAAATGAAAACTGTTGAAGGATTGGCATAATCAAGTTGAGAATGTGCACAAACTTTAAGCCTGATATTCTATTAACATGCACAATTGGTTGAGCTTCATGGTTATCAGTGTGTACAGGGATTAATTGAGTGGCTTGGTCATGCAAGTCAAATTTTTTATTACAACACGCTGGATCAGAATAATGATCCAAATAGATTACCATAGAATCATACCCACTTTTTTGGCACTGGGTGTTGAAATGACCAAGTCTATGTTGGAATTTATTAACTATGGCTTCATCTTGAATCCTGATTGATTGGTACCAATTGCCCCACTAAGATTTGAGAGATATTGTAGTAGGAAAAGGTTTACGCATATCAATAAGCAAACATACCCTGACTTCTAAGTGTGGACAATCAAAGGGAATGAGATCATGCTTGAGGAAAATACCCAATTTGTTAGCTAAAATTTCAATGATCTTAAGATCTTTGTATTCAAGTGGTAGAAGAGGAAAAGAGATCCAATGAGGGAAAAATTGAATCAATGAGTCCTGGGGATTGAAATTTGGAATCCAAATCATGGTGAAAAGACATGATCCCTGACAGAACCAACCTTTCTGCTGATGTACAGAATTCCTATCCTCTTTAGATTCAAAGATGGCAACAAAATACTTGGTTTCCAGGTCAATGAAGAAAATATCCTTTAAACTAGACTAAGAAGAAAATGCCCATTCCTTAATGACAGAAAATGACAAGGAAATTGAAGAAAACTTACCAATGAGAGTAGATTGGCGAAGGATGCCAATAGAATGTTGCAGCAGATGTCTTGGTAATGTGACCTTCAGTTGATTTGGCCCACACTTAGAAGGCAGCAAAGAGTCTGCATGTCCTAAATTTTTCTTTTGCCATATTTGAGTGGAATTTTTTGGATTGAAGGGAGCCCTGTATACATCTGGGATAAAAGGAACCTCGTGCTTAGTATCGGCAGCCATATTGTGAGTATTTGGTGGTTGATCATAAATATG
The DNA here is from genome assembly GCA_027943335.1 of Chamaecyparis obtusa. Lineage (NCBI taxonomy): Eukaryota > Viridiplantae > Streptophyta > Pinopsida > Cupressales > Cupressaceae > Chamaecyparis > Chamaecyparis obtusa. Next base: position 1,946,922 of record BSBK01003063.1, on the reverse strand, counting down.
AGTTGGAGATCCAAGCGGGGTACCCTCACAAATATCAAATATGGGCTACTTTTCTTGACCTCTATGGAATGGCCTAACGACTCAACCAGATTTATTCCTCCTGGTAAAATGATTCGAACCTCTATTTTTCCCTTCAGGTACCAGAGTAGATTTTTTGAAAAAAATTTCTCCCGCCCAAATTTTTTTTTGAAAATGCGAATAATGTGGGACACAATTAGGGACTTGTTTAGAGGATTCTCCTTTTTCAAATGTAGATGAACCATGCTAGTGCTTCATAATATCTTTGTGCATGCTACCTTTAATCATTGTTGAGTTTAATTAAGGAATCTTACTGATAGGAAGATTCGCTGAAGGCTTTGTCGTGGATCGGAGGTCATGAAATCATGGATTTAAAAAGAAGGGTTTAGCTGGTTGGACCACTACTTTTCCATGAAAGATTGATTTGGGATCTTTATGTTCTGAGAAACCCTTATTCAAATTTCTTTCCACAAAAGGGCACCGCTGAAATCGAATGTTGTGATGGTCAGATCGTACAGGTTGTACAATAGGCATGGAAGAGAAGATATGAGAAAGATCATTTTGCACAAATGGGGGTTCTTGTGATAGCCCCTTTTCTTGGCAAAACTACTCAAATTTTTGTCTCTACAACTGTAACTGATGCCCTCTGCCATGTTTGTGCCAGTTATGGACAAATATTCCCCTGCCATGACAGTACTGCAGAAATTTTTGGTCTTGCGGTTGCAACTACTGCCTACTACCATTTGGTCACCTTCCTTGACCTCCAGTCGCTCCTACACTCACTCATGCACTCACTCCTGATATTAATAGAAAAATCTAAAACATTAAAAAATATATAATTTTTTCAATTACATCTTTAAATACAAACTATAAATCAAATGACTAACTTAGTATACAAATTATAAATGAAGGAATTAGTAGACAAATTTCATTCACAATTTTTCTTAATACAAAAACCTAGATGATTTATTGTTTTTCTTATCAACTAACTCCCAACTAAAAAGGGAGAAAACACAACAACATTTTTGGTGGAAATAAAAAAATTATTTTTAAAAAAAATAGCAAAACATGACCCCTAACTGTGACCGCACATTGTAATGATAGTAATGGTAGGTGAAGTCGTAATATATTTTGGTAGAATTATCCAGCAACTAGAAATTATTATTATGGTGGTGACATGGGAGAGGAAGAAAGTTTGGCTAAGTTCATCAACAATAATTCCACCTACACCTCCAAAAATGCCAAAATAGAACTTTTGGACCTGGCTTAGGAGGCCTTATCAGAGGAAGAAGACACTCACTAAGGGAGTGAAGCTAGTACCTATATTGATTACAAGTAAACTCCAATGGAGTTGGAGGCCTGAAAAAAAGGTGTTGGAAATTGAGAAGAAGCTGGTCAGTATCTCTTGTTTCAACTGGTGTGGAATGCATAGCTCTACCACCTCATTGTGCTTGATGCAAAAGGAAGTGTTGGGAAATAATGTTGACAAAGAAGGGAACTACAAGGACCTTTTTAAGTTCCTTATTGATGGCTTGGAGCAATGCACTCACTTAGCCACTAGTTGGTTGGTCCTTGGTCTTTTGGATTTTTGTTATACTCTACTAAGACTTTTAATTGTATTAGTTTATATCTATATTTTTTTTTATGTAATGAATGGTTACCATTAGTTTTTTGTCAAGGATTGGTGGTGTAAAGTGTCAGCACCCTAGTTTTATTATTTTTAATATTAAAAACATATCATATACCTATTATTATCATCAAAAATCATTTATATTCTCTTTTCATGAATTTCATTAATATTTTTTTTTAACTTTACTATTCTTTTAATGTTCTCAATATGATCTTTTATTTTGAAATTTTCTACCCTCAATTTTTTTACTTTGTTACCCTTTTTATTTCCTCAATATATTTTTTATTTGAAATTTCCTTTATACAAATGATCTTCTATTTCAAATAGCATTTACCTCCTTTGTTTGTCATTAAATTTTTTATATGATCTTTAATTTTCAATATTCTTAACCTCTTTCATTTTTCAATATTTTTATTTATTTTTAAAGTTTCTTTTGTCAATACCTTGATACACCTACGTTACATATCTACACACAAAATGATATGTGTCATTATATATTGTACATAAAAGTTAAAAGTTATATATTTTATATAAAATATTGTGTGTCATTATATATATATATATATATATATATATATATATATATATATATATATATATATATATATATCTTTGTAGATATAAATATTTCATATTATATATGTATCACTTTATATATACAAAATCACAACATATATATATATATATATATTGATTTGTATATTTTATGGTGGATATAAATATTTATGTTATATTATATACATAATATGATATAAATATTTGTATATATCATAATATATACAAATTGACATATACATATTTGTCAACACTTTGTATGTCTTACATATATAAAGTGACACATATAATATGGACATAAGTATTTATAAATACAAAGTAACATATATAAAATATGACAACAATATTTACATATTATTTATCGACATATTATGGGATTTTATTTAAATATGATGTTGAAATAATATGTACAAATATCACGGGTATAAAAATGTGTCTCCACAACTACGATAAGATGTAGTGCATACTAAATTATATGTAAAGACATGTAATGCTTATAAGTACCTTTAAACAATTATTGCAAGATTTATGCTTTCTTAGATTCTAAACTCTTAGAAGAAACAACTTATAAATTTCAAAAAATGATTAGGGACGTCATGAAATCATACAATGAACCTAGAATGATGTTACAAATAGACAATGTCAAAGTAGATTTTACTTTTAATCTCTTGTTGGCAAGTTGTCTATACTAAGGTATATGACTTAATATAGTGTTGTCATTATGGCAACAAAGTCATATAGCAGTTTGGAGTCAGTGCACCTGATGAGAAGATCAGAAATCAGCTAAGTGTTGAAGACTAGACAATGTATAGAGTTCTTGTAGCTCAGAGCATCAGCGCACGTGTGTACGAAAAAATTATGGTATGAGCCTTGGAAGTTAAGTTTGTTAGACTATACTCATGGTTAGTCTATGAGCACATAATCAGATAAGCAAAGATGAGAAAGTTACAGTCAGCTAAAGTTGCACATCCAGTGTGTGCCAATAGAGAACATAGCATGGAGCCAACAATTAGTATTTTGGTTTGCGGTGATAATGTAATATTGTAAAGGCCATGCACCCATTGTATTTAGGTTTCCGACATGTTTATATGTATAATTGTAAGCACGCTTAAGCCAATTCATTTGGAAGTGTTGTTTGTAATTAGTTATAGGGCCAACCTAATTGTTTAGTTTGTATGAGCGTATAAATATAAGATGCGCCCATTGTATTTGGTATGGAAGTTGTATGAGAGATGTGTTAAGCAAAGAAGAAGTGTGTGAGAATACTATGAGATGTATTAAAGCTTTGTAAGAGGTCAAAGCATCAGTGCATCAAAGGAACTGATCAAACAAGCAGTGTCACAGTGACAATTCACCTGCAGATATAGTGTGTATCTGAAATCAGAAGGTTGTAGCCTTCACCATTTGAGAAGTGAGCTCTAGGACAGTGAGTCCACTCCCCTAACAGGGATTATTGTAAAAGACTCCTAACAGGGTCTGACCCTTAACAAGGTCTATTGTACTTAAAGCATTGTAAAGCTACTCCTAACAAGGTAAAGGATCTTCTAACAAGGATCACAAAACACTACTGCAGAATATTAGTGGGTGTCAATTCCCACCAGGGTTTTTACCTATTTTGGTTTCCTCATAACCATATTGGTGTCATGTGTTGATTTCATGTTTCATGTTTATATGAATGTTTAATTCATTACTTAAGCATTTAAAGTTTAGTATAAAGATTAAAGTGAAAAGTTAAAGTTTAGTGAACATTGATTCACCCCCCCCCCCCCCTTCTCAGTGTTCCCATTCCTAACAATTGGTATCAAAGCTCTAGTCCTCAGCAAAGAAGTTTAACCACTTGAGGAGATCATGGACAAAGCATAAATGAAACATCTAAAGAAAAATCTTGAAGCCGCTCTTGAAGACCTGGACAAATCTGAAAGAGAAATTGAAGAACTAAAAGAGAAAGTCAGTGATGCTGAATTAGTTATCAAAAAGCTAAGAAGGGATCTAAAAGATTGCTCTAACATTGATCTAGGAGCAAAGGTTAAGAAGTTGAATGAAGACAATGCATCTATGAAAGAACTGCTTGAAGAATTTGATGATAAGCTAATCAACAATCAGGAAGTCTACAATGATCAAGTTAAGGAGAACCTTCAACTCAATGAGGAATTAAGGGAAGCCAATTTGGAAATCTTGGAGCTAAGGAATTGCAAAGAAAGATTGGAGTCTAAATTGAAAGAAGCAAATAATCACATTGATAAATTGCACACCAGTTCTGATTTGATAGAATCTCAATTGTATACAAGAAGAGTCAAAGGAGACACTAGCTGTATTGGATACAATGAAGCACAAAATCAGATTGATAATATGCGAGCAAGAAAGGAGACACAAAAAGACTTTACTGATACTAATAAGACTGAAGATCAAACCAAAGACAATGGTGGATCTCCTAAAAATGAGCGCAAGCCTGTAGAAAGCACTTTTTTTGCATGTAAGCATGGACATGTTGCAAGGAACTGTACAGAGTTAAGACCTTTTAATGGTTACTGTTATTCATGCAATAAATTTGGTCATAGAGCTATGAATTGCAAGACTAGTAAGAAGAACAGGATTCAACATGATCAAAGGAATCAGAATCAAACAAATGTAAGAAGTTCTCAGAATGTTACATGTCAGATATGTAACTATAGTGGTCACTCAGCCAAAACATGTAAAATGGTGACTCATGTCAATGCACCAAGCAATAAAAGACCTCCAGTTATTTTTCACTCTTGTAACAAGGCTAGACATATCTCAAGATTATGTAGATCAAGGATGCAAGGTTAGGAAAGCCCTAAAAAGACTGAAGAACCAGTATTGGATCCTGAAGGAGAAGTCAAGTTTGTGAAAGCCCCAGAGGATGCGAGTTTGATATGGTCAGAAGGAAAGAAGGAAAAAGTTGATGAGAATGTATTGGATGCATCCACAGTGGACGCACCCTCTACATCTACATGAATGGCCCTCAGGGTCATAGGGGGAGCTAATTTAGCTCTAGACCCTTGTGTGGCTAGTATACTCATCCTCAAAGTATGCGCCTTTGGACTTAAGCTTTTGGAGTGTATAGGAATCTTTGTGCAAGAGCGCACATGCTAATTGTTAGCAGAACTCGAGTTGGAAATTTTGAAGTGACAGCCTAGTTTACACAACTTGCATTAATGGCAGAATTCTCACTTTAAGTACATAGAAAGTTGTTTCATTACTCATTACATTCAAATTCAAAGCGATTGAAGAGTAGATTGAGCCTTGAAAGTTGTGAAAACTTGGAGATTGAACTATCAGTGTTTGTAATGTATTTGGTCGATTGTAGAAACCCTAGTTCATTGCGTCGATTCAAAAGTCATCAAATTATCTCAAAGATCAGTTGGAAAGTGATTATCAAGTAAGTCATGGCCACTCCCATTGTTTATGATGTCACTGAGAAGAAAAGATATATTTTCAAGAGGCATCCATTTAAATCAACCCTAGATGATTTAGAAGGAGCCTTCTCCCACACGCCTATGGGCATCATGCATGTGGAAGACATTAGGGCTTACATTTACTGTAAGAAGGAACCAGTTGGATTGGATAGGCTAAGGGCACACATGGATACCATGCTGAAACCTGACAAAATCTTCATGGATGAATATGTCAAATGGAATGATCACCCTATTTTTGAGTATGCTATGGCATATGAATTCTATGAGACATAATGGATTAAGATCTTATTAAGTAGAATTCATGATGATCTATTTTGGATTGTTGTTGTACCAGTTAGAATCACTAGTGACTTGATATGTGAGATGATAGGCCTTTCTAGGAAAGGCGTCATCCTTCCTATGGGCAAGGATGTTAGGAAAATGGTTGAGCAAGCATGTAAGTCAAGGAGTGATAGGTGCGGCATGACAATCGAGCCTATTGAGCAAGAAGACATCAAATTGATGTCTATGATACTGGGATATAGATTTCATCACACCAACAGGGTGAATAGTGTGTCTACGGGCACTATTCTAGTAGCCATCAGACTTGTAAAGGAAGATGGAGAGTTCAACTTGTGTGAGATCTTGCGCACATAGTTGATTGATAACTTCAAGGCTATCAATCATGACAAGACAAAGATATTCAGGTTTGGGTCCCTAATCATCTATATGTACCTTCATATAGTTGGGAAAGTGTCAGACTTGTATTTAGACAAGTCCATTCCAACCATGCCACAGATATCCAACAAAGCATCCACCAAAAGTACTCTAAGAGATTATATCACATTGGAATTGAAGACATTTAGAGCTAAAATGCAAATGAGATACAGGATTCCTGAGAATATTGTGGAAAAGTATAAGGATTCAATATGATTTATGGTTGAAACTGATACTACTTGTATGGAAATTGTTGAACCAAGAACTAAGTGGATTCACCCACTTGGTTATGAAGTAGAGGATCAAGTCCTTGAAACTTATGCATAGGTATTTCTATCAGCCCCCAAAGATCCTAATGAACCTAGGTGGGGAACTTATGAGGAAAAGACCAGAGAAGTTGATGCAAAACTTAACAATGCAACAACTAAAAGAAAGGTTGCTAAGGTCACATCTGAGATCTTGAGAATACACGGTGTGTCTCAAGAAGACCTTGATAAAGCAAGGGATGAAAAGATTGCCTTAGAATTGAAAAGTGCAGCAGCAGAGGAAGAATAAGAAGATCCTAATTTGAAGAAGATGAAAATTGAATCAGATAACAGTCAGAAGGGTAAAGAAGATAATACTCCTTATGCACCCAAAGATACTATTGTCCTTACCACTCCTCCGAAGTATAAGCCAATAGTCAAGAGGAAGAAAGAAGCTAGCACTAGTCATCCATCCTCGTGAGAAACAAGGAGTAAGAAAAAAATTCAAGCACCTCCCAAGGTAGGATTCAGACCAAGCCTTAAAGTTTTGAATACAAGAATTGTTGATGAGGGCAGAATTGATCAAGTAGGGAAGTATTATGAAACATATAGTGAGATTGACAAATCAGAAATACATAGTATGATTGTCAAACATATGATCAAGTTCAAGAAGGCAGTCCTTGAATTGAAGACTGCTATTCCAGATAAAGTATGGAATATTTTAGAATTCCAAAAGAGACAAGAAAATGAAGAGGATCTAAGGATCAGAGAAAAGATACTAGAAGATATTTTGCCAGTATGTTCTAATGAAGAAAAGGCACTAATATTAAATTTAGTGAAGCCACACTTAAGGAAAAAGATGAGGACTCTACACATTATGAACAAAGACTATGAGCTGATAACAAAGGAAATAGAGAAGGCCTTTGAGAAGGTGTTTTTAGAACAACACATGAAACCTCCTTCTATGCCCATCACTCATGCACCTAGTGAGCAAGACAAAGTAGTAGAGACCTCCAATATACCAGTGACAGGTCCACAAGACTCAGCGCCCATAGATGGAACACAATTAGAGGAAAATAAGTCTACGCCAATGTCAGAATCACCCAAGGAAAGCACCATTATCATAGATAATAGCCATGGCGGCCACTGACACAGAGTTGGATAAGTTTGAGGAAGCTTTTGTGAGCACACAAGAAGCTGAAATCTTATGCAGCAGCTCACCTCCCACTCATCAAGAAGAAATACACATTGAAGACATATCTAATGAGAAAGAAGAAGAAAAGAAAGAAGAAGAAGAGGAAAAAGAAAATGAACATAAGGATGAAACATCAAATAAATTGGTCAAGGTGAAACAAGGAGTGATGGATAGCACTCCCATCACTCCCTCCTCAGCATTGTTGTCAAGTTTGACACCTGACACAAGCAGTCTGGACTCCTGGAAAGAAGAAGACCTGATTAGTTTAGCATCCTAGCTATGGAGAAGGCAAAGGAGAAGCAAGTAATGAGGAATCCCCTCCTAGTAGAATCAGATAACATTTTGAACAGTCTACTACCAAAGGATAAGAAAGTGCTAAAAGTACACTCAGTTGATGATGTGAGTATAGTCATCTCATAGTTCAAAAGCAATTTTTCTAGCCTAGAAGAATCTGTGTCCATAGTGGCAGAAGAGAAGTACTTAAAGAAGAGACTAAATGAACTAATGAGAAACTTTGCTCTAGATCTAAATTCACTTAAGACTGGTCAAGCATCCTTGAAAGAATTTGTAGATGAAGGAAGGAAAATCATTACAGAATGCATGGAACAAGATTAGCTTACCAATGCTCATTTCAAAATAAAAGAGGTAGAAGCTATGATTGAGAAAGTGAAGAGTTCAGTGAAAGACAAATCCACTGATGTGAACATGTGCAACAATATCTACCAAGGTCAATTGGACAAGATTGAAAAGGTAGAGAAAGAGATGGAAAAGATAAGGTCTAGACAAACTTAGTTGAGGAATGCTCTTGTGCCCTCACTAGACATTCTCAATCAAAATATAAAGGAGATTGATGCCACCATGATAACCTATGATCAAGGCCTGAGCACAGTTTTGGAGAAGATGGAGAAGCTACAGTATGTGTTAGGAACCTATGTGTTCCTTCTGTTTATTTTCTTAGTATAGTGTTGTTGGATGCATATGCTTTGTAAGTCGTCCCTTAGTATATTTTGTTATCCCACATGCATAGGAAGTAATAGTTGTCTAGTTTCCAGTTAGTTTATAAGTGTGTTTTGAAGCTTATGAGGGCACGGTTGAATTTTTTATATTGAGCTTGCTTAAAGGAGGTTGCCCCCTTGAAGTGGCCTGCGATCAATAGATTCACTCTGAGTTCTGATGTTTCTCTATATTTTGTTATTTCATGCATTCACATTATATTGTTGCAGAAGGTTCTTCACATCTAGTATCAGAGCACTTTCTTGGGCTCATTGGGTGGAAATTTTGTCAAATTGTTTTCTCTGCCATGGCATCCAAGTGTTGTGTTGATTATAGTATTTCCCTTTGTTTACCTCTAAGTTCATGCAATTACAATACTTCTTATTTTAGTAGTCATCTTTTATGTTAGTTAGTCCATTTCCCTGAGAGCCGATAGTTTTAGAGTAAAAAAATTTCCATTTTTTGGCCATATCTTCTTGGCTTTCACCTCATTTTCTCTCAAAGCTTCCCAGAACCCCCGCAATACTAGTCCACACAATTCCTTCCTTGAGGACCCTCCCCCAAATTTTACATATCGAAGCCCTAAATCCCTCATTTCTATTTTTTTAGGGTTTGCCCTAACTTTTTCATTTCGCACCCAATCACCACCAGATCTAGCCACAGGGCTCATTTCCTAATTCTGCTCCTTTGTCTCTCTTGGACTGCTCTTTCCATTTCGAGTCCCCACCCCTCAAACCCTCATTTTTCTTTTTCCCTTCCCCTCTACCAATGCCCAAACACTCGTCACACCCCTGTTAGCCATCTACATGCTGTCCAGTTCCCAAATTACCCTAACTGAAAAATTTTATGTTTTTGTTGTTCTATCCATTTTTAAAAAAACCCTTGCTATATGGTGGTCACCCATGTAGGAGCAAAAAATATGGAGGAACTTGTCGCCCTCAAGACCAAACTTTAAGATCTGGATGACAAATTTATTGGTCTTAGCCTTCAGCATTCTCAGTCTTATGAATCTGGGTTTTCTTCTAGCTCATCTCTTGGACTGAAGCTTGATTTTCCTCGCTTTGATGGTGCTGACTCGACTGGGTGGATTTACCAGGTAGACTAGTATTTCAACCTGCATAATACTTTGAATACCAAAAAATTTATGCTTGCATCTTTTCATTTGGAACATGAAGCTCTTCAATGGTTCTATTGGTACATCAAGGCTTAGGGGGAGCCAACTTGGATAGAATTGTGCATGCTCATTTTGCAGTGCTTTGGCCCTAGTGCTTTTGATGACTTCACCGAAGCACTCACTAAACTTTGTCAAATAGGCATAGTGAGAGAGTATCAGACAAAGTTTGAAAAATTAGCTAATCACACAGAGGGATTGTCTGATGAATTATTCCGCAATTGTTTTGTCAATGGTCTGAAGGATGCAATTTGGTCTGAAGTGAAAATGTTTCATCCCCTACAATGATGGAAGCCCTTGGATTGGCTAAGTTGGTAGAGGACAAGATTAGTGCTCTACAACGCTCCAGATCCAATGTTGTTCCACTCTGAAATATAGGTTCTCCAAACCCTCAAAGCACACCAGCCCCCAAAACTACTCCTATCAAGCACTTGTTTGAAGCAAAGATGCGGGCCCATCGCAAAAAAGGGATTTGTTATAATTGTGATGATAAATTCACTCAGGGATATAGATGTGTTCATCAAAAGCTCTATCTCCTGGATGTGGATTTTCTGCTTGAAATGGATGAGTATGAAGATGCTCAAGAAACCGTAGATGAGGAGGGTGAGCCTCAACAACTGCTTGTTGAACCTCCTTTGTAGGAAACCCACCCAGAGATATCTATCCATGCTCTGGTAGGAGTCACTACCCCACAAACCATGCAGGTCCAGGGTCACTTCAAAAAGATCCCTCTTACTATACTCATTGATTTTGGTAGTACTCATAACTTCATTGACCCTCGAATTGCCAAGTAGGCTGATTGTTTTGTACATCCTTGCTATAGCTTTGAAGTCATGATTGCCAATAGGGGCACTTTACCTTGCAAAGGGAAATGTCATAATGTGCATCTCTCTATTGGGGATTATGCCTTGCGCTCTGACATGTTTGCCTTTCCCTTAGGTGGTTGTGATGTGGTTTTGGGTGCCCAATGGCTACTCACTCTTGGCCCTATTCTCTAAGATTTTGCTGAACTTTGGATGCAGTTTTCAGCTGCTGGACAAAAATACACTTTGAAAGGGTTGCAGCTGAGGTCTCTCAACATCATTAGTTCACATCAAATGGAAAAGATTCTTAAGAAGAGTTCATGTGGGGTCATCACTCAGCTCCATTCTATTCAAATGCAACCATCGGTCGTCTCTAGTACTCCGGTAGATCTCTGACAAATTTTGGATAAGTATGCAGGTATCTTTGTTGAACCTGTAGGATTGCCACCATCTCGCCCAGAGGACCACTGTATTTAGCTCCTTCCTAGCAGCGTTCCCCCAAACATCAGGCCATACCGCTACCCATTTCACCAGAAGACCATGATTGAGATGCTCATTCATGACTTACTCAAGCAAGGTATTATTCACCCTAGTACAAACTACTTTTCTTCTCCAGTTCTTCTTGTCCACAAAAAATATGGGTCTTGGCACCTTTGCATTGACTTTCAAGCACTTAATCATCTCACCATAAAGGATAAGTTTCCCATTCCAGTTGTTGATGAGCTTCATGGTGCTCATTTTTTCTCCAAGTTGGATATTCATTCTGGGTATCATCAAATTAGGGTTCATGAGGAGGATATCCCTAAAATAGCATTCCACACACATGATGGTCACTATGAATTTTTAGTCATTCCCTTTGGCCTCACTAATGCTCCTTCAAGATTTCAGGCATTGATGAATAAAATATTTCAGCCCTATCTTCAAAAATTCATTCTGGTCTTTTTCGATGATATCCTCATCTATAGTAAAAGTTGGGCTGAGCACCTCCATCATCTGGATCTTGTCATGAGACTCCTCTTTGATCATCAACTCTATGTGAAATAGTCTAAATGTGTGTTTGGCCAGGAGGAAGTGCATATCTCGGGCATATTGTTTCACACCAAGGGGTTTGGGTGGATCCTACCAAAATAGATGCCATGCAAAATTGGCCGTAGCCTAAAAATCTCAAGAGCCTTCGGGGTTTTTTGGGGCTGACTAGCTATTACCACAAGTTTGTTAAGGATTATGGGAAGATTGCAGCTCCATTGATAGCTCTACTAAAAAAGGATGCTTTTACCTGGAACCCTACTGCTGAGTGCACATTTGAACAACTGAAACAAGCTGTGTAGTACACCTATTCTCACTATGCCAAATTTTTCCAAGCCCTTCATTATTGAGAGTGATGCTTGCAAAAATGGACTGGGTGTTGTTCTCCTTCAAGATGACCATCCTATTGCATTCACTAGCAAAGCCCTTTCTGGTAAGAATCTCCCACTCTCTACATATGAAAAAGAAATGATGGCTATTTCACATGCAGTATAGAAGTGGCGGCCATACATCCTAGGGAATCATTTTTGCATCAGGACTGATCACCAGAGTTTGAAATATTTTTGGAACAATGGGTATCCTCCCTTGCACAACAGAAATGGGTCAGCAAACTCATGGGGTATGATTATGAGATCACCTACAAGAAGGGTAAGGACAATATTGTGGCAGATGCTCTTTCTCACACATTTGATGATCAAGCTTCCCTTTTAGCTATTTCTATGCCAATCCCCAATTGGTTAGAATCTGTTTAGTAGGGCTATACCCATGACTCTTCTTTATCTCACATCATTGAACAGTTGGCCAATAATCCTTTTGTTGTACTGCATTAATCTTGGGATGGTGCTTCTCTTAGATATAAGGGGTGTCTAGTGCTTCCTCAGAGTTCAGATCTACAACAGGCTATCTTTTATGAACTCCATGCTTCCCCCTCAGCTGGGCACTCTGGGTTCCTCAAAACTTATGAACTGGCAAAGCAGAACTTCTTTTGGAAAGGCATGAAAAGGATGATTCAATAGATGGTGGTTGAATGTGATACCTGCCAATGCCAAAAGGGTGAAATGACCCTCCTTCCTAGCTTGTTGGAACCTCTGCCCATTCCTACATGGATTTGGACTGATATTTCTATGGATTTCATTGAAGGGCTTCCTAAATCAGGTGGAAAGATAGTGATCTTGGTGGTAGTTGATTGTCTCTCTAAATACAGTTATTTTTGTGCCCTCAGCCACCCATATACTATCGCCTCAATTGCACAAATCTTCATGGATCAGATCTTTCATCTTCATGGCCTCCCTTCTTCCATTGTCTCAGATCATGATGCCACTTTTACTTGTCATTTTTGGACAACATTGTTTCAGCAAATTGGCACAAAACTGAAGATGTGTTCGGGGTATCACCCCTAAATAGATGGTCAAACTAAAATTATCAACAAATGCTTGGAATGTTACCTTCGTTGCTTCACTTCTGAGCAACAACATCAGTGGGCCAAGTGGCGCTCTCTTGCAGAATGGTGGTACAATACCTCTTACCACACTGTATATAAGATGACTCCATATGAAGTAGTCTATGGTCAGACACCTCTAGTGTTCCTTCCCTACACCCCCAACAGTTCACTAGTTCAAGCAGTTGACACAGTTCTCCACAACCGAGATCAAATTCTTCGCTCCTTACAGGATAATCTTCACATGGCCCCGGAACCGAATGAAACAACAGGAAGATCAACACCATTCTGAGCACTCTTTTCAGGTTGGGGATATGGGTTTTCTTCGTCTCCAACCATACAAGCAATCCTCCCTGAAACTTAAAGGGCGTCATAAGCTGGCCCCAAAATTTTATGGGCCATATAAGGTTCTTCAGAAGATTGGTTCAGTTCCTTATAAACTGGAACTTCCTCCTTCTTCCTGCATTCATCCAATATTTCACGTTTTGTGCCTCAAGCCTATTATGGGCACCAACATCAAAGCACAAACTACCCTCCCTGAAATGGATAAGGAAGGATCCATTATCTTGGAGCCTGAGGCTATCCTCGATTGACGCACTCATCAACTTTTCTCTCACTCCATCTCTGAGGTTTTGATTCAATGGCACCGAATGCAGCCAAGGATGCTACATGGGAACCACTTCTTCAGATTCAGCAACAATTTCCACACCTTAAGCTTTGAGGACAAAGCTTTCTTTTTAAGAAGGAGGGGGTGTTAGGAAACTGTGTGTTCCTTCTGTTTATTTTGTTAGTATAGTGTTGTTGGACGCATATGCTTTGTAAGTTGTCCCTTAGTATATTTTATTATCCCACATGCATAGGAAGTAATAGTTGTCTAGTTTCCAGTTAGTTTATAAGTGTGTGTTGAAGCCTATGAGGGCATGGTTGAATTTATTATATTGAGCTTGCTCAAAGGAGGTTGCCCCCTCGAAGTGGCTTGCGATCAATAGATTCACTCTGAGTTCTGTTGTTGCTCTATATTTCATTATTTCATGTGTTCACATTATATTGTTGCAGAAGGTTCTTCACAGTATGCTTTATACACCCATCTCCAGATAGTCAATTCACTTATCACCTTTTGGAAGAAGGAGATCCAAAACCTCAAGATTGCATATCCGGATGTTTTTCCCTTAGTGAGTATGTGTAGATACAGTTTTTTGTAACACCTTTGTCATT